>JAJHNS010000034.1:0-162424 GCA_027564155.1 Gymnocypris eckloni scoliostomus
AGTTTAATACAATCTCTATTTTAAAAATCTGCTTTTATCTTACCTCTTCCAGCTCCAAGATTTTGAAGTCATCCACGGAAAATGGAACGATTTCTGTGAACACAGTGGATTTTTCACAGTGGTTTTAACAAATTTATAGAATTTATAGTTTATAGAATTTTTTTATTTGTACATTTGTAACTTTGCACTTTGGTACAGCAGAGCTCCAATTACTGGTTTAAATCTGCTTTACACAAATCACTACACAAATACACATGAATTTAAATTAACTGAGCTCTGAAATCAACAGAAACTTGCCTGACACTGCATCACCCCCTGCCACAGCTCTGTCTGTTTTCTTGCTGTAGTCATGTTCGCCAATGTTCAATGAAAAAGATTGTATATACAATATTACTAATTTTGCAAAACATAATGACACCCATTTATCCTTTCTCCAAGCCACTTGTCCTTTTGTTGTGTGGTAGGGATGCTGGAGCCCATTCCAGTGTATCAGATTGTAGGAAACACTCTGGATGGATGGCCAGTGTACTGGAAGGATAAACATGACATTTTAATTAAAAAAGATCCACAAATAGAAATACATGGCGTTTCTCACCATCCAACTTGATATTACGTGTCAAAAAGGGTTTCAGTTTTGAAACATTTGTTTTCTGACAGAAAATGTTGCCTGATTTCTCAGCAAGTGTAGCCAGCCCTTTCTCTGTAATGTCTTTCACAACAAAAGGCCCAGTCCAGTTGCTCTCCATTCACCTTTGCGCCCCTATTTTCGCTTGTTGGCTTTGAGTCCGACCTTCCCTTCATGGATGTGAAATGATTTCAAATTTTTCCTTTTGCTGGACTCGTAGTCTTCTGCTTGTCGTTATCTATATTGTTCAGAACCTTATGAATAAAATGTATAATAATTTATTTAAATTAGCATTTAATTATTAAAGACAATGCCATTCACTTTTGTACAAAAAATTACCTTAGAATACAGGGCTGTCACCTCGGCAATCTGAGCGTCTCAAATCAAATCAAATCAAATCACTTTTATTGTCACATCACCACAGCACAAGTGCCTTGGTGAGTGAAATTCTTATGAGCGTGCTCCAGACAGTGCAGAAAAACAACAGCCAATTTACCTATGGACAGACAGTGCAAAAAAAAAACAACAGACAATTTACATATGGACAGACAGTGCAAAAAACTGCACTGGAGCATTTACAGTGCTCCAGACAGTGCAAAAAAAACAACAACAGCAATTTACATATGGACAGATAGTGCAAAAAAGCAACAGCAATTTACATATGGACAGTACATATTTACAGAGTCTATACCTACTATACCTACAGTCTATACCTACTTCAGGATTCTCAACGGCAAAGCAATCTGCCTGTGATTCGTGCTTTGTGTTGAGAACCCCTGCCATAAGTGGATGGCAGTTAAACATAAGAAAAGTATGGTGTGTACTTTGTAGAGGCCTAAAAAAGAGTTTAGCCAATGTACATCTCCATAATGAACACCATATAACAATTCAAGTGTAGAACAGTTCTACATGCCTGTTTTGAGGTGTTGATACCATACACCACAGCCTTCAGGTGTTTGTCCCAGTCATTCTGCTTGTCGTTGCAGTACTTAGATAATGCCCTCTTAATGGTCTGGTTGGTCCTCTCATCCTGTCCATTAGACTGGGGGTGGTAAGCTGATGTCACATACTGCTTCACACCCAGGACTTTAAACATGTCCTTGTTTACCTGATGTCAGAAAGGTATGAAAAGCATGGTATGAATTACAGCATATTGCAAATAATACAAATAGCACAAATCTTTGTTGGAAATAATAATAACCTGGTTCACCACTCCAAATTCAAAAAGTTTTTCCAAAACCACTGCTGCCACCTCAGGTGCAGTCTAACTCTTCAATGGCTCAGCAAAAACCTACTTTGTGACTAGGTCTGTCATTGTGAGGACAGAACTGTTCCGAGGAGTGACTGGAAATGTCCCCATCAAATCCGTCCCTATGATGGTCCAAGGTTCAGTCACCTTAATAGGGTGCATGACTGGAGCCACTCTTTTAACATTGTCATTGTGCTGACACCGTGGACAGTGGTCACTCTAACATATGATTAGGTGTTAGTAACATTTCATTTTCACATCACAGAAAAATATCAGTATGAAACACTGTTCATACATTTTACCCACTGTTTGATGTCCTCCATAATGCCTAGCCAGTAGTAGGACTGGACACTTTTGTCATAAGTCCTTGCCCTTCCTTGATGTGCACCTGTCCCTGGGTTGTCATGACAGTCAAGAATGACTCTTTCATTTTGTTTCTCATCCATGATGACTAGGCGGTTTAACCCTTGTCACTGAGAAACAGATTTCCATCTGTAAAAAACATCTAATACACATAGACATATTACACATTTACAGAAATGTGTGTTATGCATATAACTGTTTTATAAATAACGTTTTAAAATTTGTTGCTCATGTTGATATGCTATATGTTGAAAACGTTGAAAGCTACAGTATGTAACTTTTAGCGATCTAGGGTTAATATATGGTTGTTGGGAAAGGACATTGTAACCGAAGCTACTGTGATGGGATGGATGTTGTTACTATAACCCCCTCTGTTGGAGCATAGGAAGAGCGCACTACAGGTTTAGCTGATCTACAACAAAATATAACCAGTTTTAGTGATAACTAAACAAATATTGAATTACTACAATACTAATTTCTCGCTAGAAGTGACATCAAAAGTTTAAAAAGTTCATCAGAAAACCACCAAAACTACCAAACACAACTTTCAGATGCCATCTTTATTTTTTAGCTCAACCACCACGGAATGGAACGCACAGGATTGTGGGATACCAAAGGCAGCGAAGTATACATCTATGCTGCCTTCAAAAATCTATCAGATGAAGGTATCTCATGAGACAGGAAGTGAAGCTAACTTTGGACTCGGATGTGCCTTGATGCCTTCCTACCTTCGAATGCTGCCTCTGAATGCAGATTTTTTTTCAGTTTTCGGATGCAGATCGAGTGTATCTGAGAGAGAGTGTCACTGCAAGAGAGACAAAAAATGCGCGCAAAAAAGAGCAAACGCGCGCAAGAGAGACCAAGTGAATAAGTATGTTTGAATTCCCAGTATTCATAAAAAAATATGCAAGGATTTTCTAGCTAGTGCGCTAATTCTTGCGAGATTCGGACGTATGTATAGTTTAATTGCATTCTAATTAGGGGTGGGATTCTCTGGTCTGATCATACCTGTGTAAGGATATACAAGGAAATGCAGACTTTTAGTATATTTAATGTGCTAATGTGGAATTATGTCAGATGCATTACTGTAAAACTTAAGCTTCCTTATGAACTAAGTTTTCTTTCTGTGTTTTGAATCACTTCTAAATCAAATCAGAAATATATGTTGGATGTTGTGAGAGAAGTCAAGTCAAGTCACCTTTATTTATATAGCACTTTTAACAATACAAATTGTGTCAAAACAACTGCACAATATCAATTTTGAGTTATTGGCATTTCATTATTGAATTCAGTGATGTCATTGTCCAGCTCAGTTCAGTTTAAATAGTATCTGTGCAATCAAGTCGGTGATATCGCTGGAAATGAAGTGTCCCCAACTAAGCAAGCCAGAGGCGAAAACGGCAAGGAACCAAAACTTCATTGGTGACAGAACGGAGAAAAAAACCTTGGGAGAAACCAGGCTCAGTCGGGGGGGGCAGTTCCCCTCCAGCCAGACGAACCAGTAGTTTGTTCCAACTGCAGCAAAGTCAGAGTGTAAGGGCTCCACTGGTTCCAGTGGTCTTTTCCCGATGGCTGTCTAGGTGACAAAGTCCTCACTGGAGATCTGTCTCTGGGGCTCATCTGTGTGTCCTAGACTCCGCTGACGTTCAGGGCTGTAGAGGTTGTCTCTAGGAGCTGATCCTCCATTTATGGCAGACTTTGGTTAAGTCAGTATAATCGCTGATGGTTGGCTTCCTCTGAGGACCTCCGAGGGGTTGTCATTGTCTCTTCTCAGGTGTTCGGTCATCTCAGATCGTTTAAGGGTTGGATCCAGACTGAAGCTTGTGTAATTCCTAGCGTGGCAGAAACATAGAAACAATAAGACAATTAGCGTAGCAGTTGTTCCATCCAGGAATAACCCTGGATGAAATTATCAGTATAACCCAAGCTAAAGCATAATAATGTGCATTTTTTAAGATAGATTGGCAGTACAAGATTGTGAGATGCATTATATGAATGTTTGGCTAAAAAGATGTGTCTTTAATCTAGATTTAAACAGAGAGAGTGTGTCTGAACCCTGAACGTTATCAGGAAGGCTATTCCAGAGTTTAGGAGCCAGATATGAAAAGGTTCTACCTCCTTTAGTGGACTTTGCTATCTTTTAGTGGGGTGTACTCATTTTTGCATCACCCTAATTTGAGTAAAACTGAAAAATGGGTAATCTAAATTATATTATTAACCTTACTTTCATGTTATAAGTTAAGCAGATGTTATATTAAACTTAGTCTTGTCAACATTTTGGAAATGGTTTTTGTGTTCATTGAGATATTGTTTAAAATTTTACTTTTCAAAGAGGGTGTACTCATTTACGCTGAGCACTGTATATAGTACTGAATTGTTTACATTAGACCAACTGGTTGATTTGTTAGAGATATAACTTACTTTCAGGGCTATAAAAAGGTTTTTTGGTGAGCCATCTGGATTTAGCGGGGGAAGGCAGAGAGGGGAGCTTGTAGCTTGATCTTCTTGCCAGGTTTCAAGAAATTGCTCTGAGCAACTGGTTGTGGATCAGCCTAAAAGGATATTTGAAATATACATTATACAATTAATATACACTACAGTAACAACAATTAAGGAAAATAAACATGATATATGTAATGTTGTATATCAAAACCCACCAATTTCACAATGATATGTGAAAAGACCAGTATATAATAATAATAACAATTATTATTATTAATCAATATAATAATTGCTAAAATACTCCCCTTCTTAGTTACCCGTGACCAAACACTTGGTTTTGAAGTGACAGATGGGCCACTCTGGAGTCCATCCTGGACACACTGCTCCACTGTAACCAAAATCGTACCCATATGACTCACACCTCTCCCTTACTGCATAGACCCAAATAGATATTTTATCAACGGGATAAATGGCAGTACTGAAAAAGCTTATCTAAATGCTACTGTAAAATGTAACATTAGCTGTATTGTTTAGCTAGCCAGCCATACTTACCCTGCCATACAGGTACAATGCCCACTCTGAACTTCGCCGGACTTCTTCGCAACTATCCAGGTGGAGACGCTTTGAAAGCGTCTGACCAGCCTCAATTTCCCCGTAAACAACACAGGTACTTCCATTCGTGTAGGTTATTTTTTTTTTTACTTTCCCGGAATAAAAATTGTGCGTTATGCCTTGAACACCTCCCTTGTATATGCACATTCCTTCTTGACTAGGTATTTACAGATGTGTACCTGACTGACCTCCGGTAAATCAGACAGGTCTGTAGAAAAAAATTATTGTCTCAACCTTTTGTTGAAGGGGTCTGGTAACATTAGAGTAACGTTAACCTCGTCGCATTTAAATTTGGCGAAGTAACGATTTTTTTCTTCTACTGGCAACTCAAAAACATATTGGCTAGCCATAGTCTTAACTTTTTAGCTAATTTACTTCTCTCTCTCATTAATCTATGATTTACGTGTTATTTATATGGCTTATTATTATAAATAATATACTCTAAAGGGACTTCCCTGTTGTTATTGATTATTTGCGGAAGTTTACAGGAAGTTAAGTTTGGGTCTCAAAAGCATGCATGCACAGTAACGTTTGTTTATGTTGTTGCCATTGAAACGGTCTATAAGAGTGTATTTATAGGTGAGTTGGCTTTTTAAGTTATCATTGCTATTAATGAGATGATATAGCTACCTCGTTTGATGATTTCGCCGCAGACAAAGTTGATCAGTTTGACCTGCTTGGTGGCCGAGTTGATCACATCGTTGTCCAGCTTGATGTCCTGGTGGATGACGCCTCTGTCCAGACAGTGCTTGGCTCCGAGCAGCGCCTGGTACATCAGGCCTCGTGCCTGAGATTCACTCAGAGTTTCTCTGAAGATGAATTTGAACAAGTCTTCGGAGAGCTGTGAATTCATGCGATCGTCCTCCTCAAACCAGTCCAGCATGTGCACTATGCAGGGTGTAACGAGTGAAATGTGATGTGGCCCCTTTAAGAGAGGAGCGTCATTCTGTGAGCAGTCTGCAGACGCATGTGCCACGAGAACCGCATGTGTGCGGGTCCGATGGTTTTTATACTACTCTCCTTGTGTGTTTCCATATGTGTGAACACAATTTAGCAGCAAGCCAAACTCCCTTCAAATAAAGACTGGAGTCAGGGTGTAGTTTTCAAAAACTCCTGATGTTTACTCCAATATGCTTCAAAGGAGAGTGAAACTATCAAAAACAATACACAAATAAAGTGCTTTTAGTAAACAGAATGTAAAATATATACACAATATACAGGCTAACAGAGCAAAGTTACCAGTTGAGCAATTGGTGTATAAAACAGCACTTAATTATTACCAATATAGCATAGAAAATAAAGAAAATATCCTTAATTTACACATTTTACAAAAATTACTTACTGACAATGCTTTCGAAGGCACGAACATTAAAGAAAACTGAAGCAGCAGTCACATGGAGCTTAATGTCTGAGAGAGTTGAGCAAAACTGAAACTAAAATGGCTGCTCCCTTGCTTAGTCAGGTAATTTTCAAAATTAGAGTCCCAAGTAAGAAACTGAAAACACTTAATCCAATGAACATAACACTCCCCGCCTGACATCTATAAAGATGTCATCTATAACCAACTGTTTAAACTGTTTTCTTATTTTCTGAGCAGGAGAATGACTTCAGATATAGGCCTCAAGAAAGTTTTGCTGGACCCTTCTCTAGTCACCTTAAGTTCAACCTTTCGAACCTTTCCATCTTGACCAGGGAAAACACTTGTGACAAGTGCCATAGGCCATTAATTTCGGGCTACTTGATTATCCTTTAGCAGTACTATGTCGTCTTCCTGGATGTTTGGGTATGGCTCCTGCCATTTGTGACGAACTTGCAGTGTTTGCAGATATTCCTGTTTCCAGCGACACCAGAATTGGTTGGTTAGACTCTGTACTTGCCGCCATTGGCGTTTGTAGATGTCCTTTTCGGAGAAGTTTCCTGCTGGAGGTGGAGAACCTGCTTTTTGTGTTAAGAGCATCGCAGGGGTAAGTATCAAGGGTGAGTCTGCATCCATAGAAACAGGTACTAGAGGTCTACTGTTGATAATTGTTGTCACTTCCGCCATAAGTGTACAAAGCACTTCATCAGAGAGGTTCGAGTGTCCTTCCCGCATCAGCATTGAGTCAAGAATTCTACTGAGCCAGACCAATCATTCGCTCCCATGCGCCCCATATGGGAGGAGTGTGGTGGGTTGAAAGCCCATGTGCATCCTTCGCTATTGATGTATCTTTGCACCTTTGTTTCTTTAACTACTTTGTGGAATTCAAGCTCGTTGCAAGCACCAATGAAGTTGGTTCCACAGTCAGATTGCAGTTGTTTTGCAGGGCCACGGATCGCGAAAAACCTGCGAAGTACATTGATACAACTTGAAGAGTCCATAGACATAATGACTTCAATGTGAACCGCACGGGTGCTCATGCAGGTAAAAAGTACTGCCCAGCGTTTACTGAGAGCTTGACCTCCTCTTGTGCGGCGAGCTACCACTGTCCAAGGGCCAAAGACATCTAAGCCAGTGTAAGTAAAGGGTGGTGACACACTAAGTCGTTCTGGTGGCAAGTCTGACATTTTCTGCATTTCTAGTTTACCACGAAGTTTACGGCAGGTTACACATGCATGAAGAATACTGTTTATGCATCTCTTGCCTCCTATAAGCCATAATCCAGCGGCACGAATGGCCCCCTCTGTGAATATGCGGCCTTGGTGCTCCACACGTTCATGGTAGTGCCTTATGAGTAACGCAGAAACGTGATTGCCAGGTAAGATGACTGGGTTCTTTTCAGGGTAGCTTAAATCTGCAAGTTTTAATCTGCCTCCGACTCGGAGTAGGCCATCTCCGTCTAAGAAAGGATTCAGTTTTGAGAGTGGAACTTTGCTGCTTATGTTTCCTCCCTTAGAGAGTGTTTCTATGTCCTTGCTGAACGACTCCTTTTGCACAGAGCGGATTATCACATTCTTGGCTTTTAACAGCTCACTTACAGTGTGTGCTTGTGAACAAAGGTGCCAGCCGCTGCATGTGTTGGATTCATTGGAGGATCTAAAAGAGCAAGCTACATGGATGAGCGATGCAATGGCTCTTTGTAATGATTTCCAAGAGGAGAATCTCTGAAATCTGTCCGAGGTGAGTTGTTTATCCTTCATTCCTGTGATGCAAGCTGTCACAATTGGCCTGATTTCTGTATCTGAATCTGGGTCCACAAGCGCAAAGTTGTCTGTCATAATGAAGTCATCTTCATGTGGCTTATGCAGGAATGCCGGACCTGTAAACCAGTTAGATTTCACGAGTTGAGATGCATGGATGGACCTGGAAGCAATGTCAGCAGGATTGTGCTCTGTGGGTATGTATTGCCACTGCTTTGGTTCTGAAAATTGTCTGATTCTCTGTACTCTGTTGTGGACATAGACGTAGAAACGTTTAGTTTCGTTATAGATGTAGTACAATTTTGCTATCACAGTAGAAGGTAATAGCATCCGGTTTGAAGTCAATTTCTTGAACAATGAGTTCTGCTACCTCCACTGCTAAGACTGCTGCACAAAGCTCTAATCGGGGTATGGTAGGCTGGTTTTTTGGCGTCAATTTTGCTTTTCCTAAGATGAAGCCAATGCTGATCTGTCCATCTCCATCTACTGCCCTGAGATAGGCTACAGCGCCGATGGCTTTTGTCGACGCATCAGAGAAAACACAGATTTCTTTGTGATTTGCTTCTGAATGAGAGTTGGGTGTGTAAGGACGAGGAATGTGAAGGTTTTGCAAGTCTTTCAATGAATGTCTCCATGTTTCCCACTCACCGCGTTTCTCTTGTGGCAGTGGTTCATCCCAGTCTAGTCCTTCAATGGATAGCTCTCGGAGTAAAAACCTCCCCTGTATAGTGACAGGAGCCACAAGACCAAGAGGATCGAAGAGACTGTTTATTATGGATAGGACACCACGGCGTGTGAATGGTTTGTCGTTGACTGATACTTTAAACGTAAATGTGTCAGTTGCAGTTTCCCAATTCAGACCAAGGCTGCGTTGTGTAGGCATAGTTGTTCCACTGAGATTGAGGTCTTTGATTTCTTTTGCATGATCTTCAGTTGGGAATGCTTTGAGTACATGAAGACTGTTGGATACAATTTTGTGCAGCCGAAGGTTTGATTCAGAGAGGGATGCTTGTGTCCTCTTCAGTAGGTCTATCGCTTCCTCTTCTGTTGGCAAGGAAATTAATGCATCATCCACATAGAATCCACGTTCCACAAAGTGTCTGGTGTCTGGACCGTGTTGCGGCGCACCCTTCTCTGCTGCTCGTCTTAGGCAGTAAATTGCTACTGCCGGGGAAGGGCTGTTGCCAAACACGTGGACTTTCATCCTGTATTCAACAATGTCCTTGTTAAGGTCATTATCACGGTACCATAGGAAGCGTAGGTAGTCTCTATGATCTTCTCTCACGACAAAACAGTGAAACATTTGTTGTATGTCTGCCATCACTGCTACACACTCTTTCCTGAAGCGCATCAGGACACCAATGAGGCTGTTATTAAGGTCTGGTCCGGTGAGGAGTACATTATTGAGAGAGATACCTTCATGCTGTGCGCTGGAGTCAAATACAACCCTGATCTGATCAGGTTTTTTGGGATGATAGACTCTGAATAGTGGTAAGTACCAGCATTCTTTTCCCTTTGGTAGTGGAGCTGCAAGTTCTGCATGGTCACTGTCGAATAGTTTTGCATGAAGGTTGCAAACTGTTCTTTCATATCTGGCTTACGTTCTCTAGTGTACGCCGCAAGGAAGAGAGGCGGCTTAAAGCTTGTTCTCTGTTGTTTGAAAGAACTGGCCGTGGAGACCTAAAGGGGAGAGGTGCCACCCAACTGTTGGAATTATCCTGGAAAGCGTCTTTCTCCATAATCTTTAGAAAGACTTCATCCTCGATGGAGAGTGCAGACTTATTGTCATTCTCTGATCTTATAAATAGAGTCTGGCCAATATTGTCTTTGTTCATGTTCCAGTGGGTTTCAAAGTCATGAGCCGTATGCAGAGCTGTTAAGTTGCTGGTGATCTTTTCTTTAATGTGTACGTGACTTGTACAAGGAATAAACAGTGAGGGTCTTCCATTTTCTAAGATGTTTGTCTTGAAACTGGAAACACTGGGCTTGTGCACATCTCCTAAGCATACTTCCCCAACCAAAACCCATCCTAGGTCCAGTTTTTGACCAAAAGGTGTGTTGTTTGGGCCATTAATTTGTTTCCTCACTTTGTGAACTCTGAGTATGTCTCGTCCAAGCAGCAGGAGGATGTGGGCTTCAGAGTCCAGAGCTGGGATTTCAGATGCAATATGCTTGAGGTGAAGTTGATGGAGAGCAGCTTCGGGTGTCGGAATTTCATGGTGGTTGTTGGGTATTTCATCACATTCAATTAGTGTTGGAAGAGCAAGACTAATTCCACCGTTTGCTGCTTCAATCCGATAGCCATTTGCTTTTCTTCCTGAACACTCAATCAACCCTGCACATGTCTTTAGGCTGTAAGGAGATGCTATGCTATTGATGTTGAATATGTCGAAAAATCTTGATCTGGCCAGAGATCTGTTGCTCTGATCGTCGAGCATAGCATACATCTTTACCGCATTCTCAGGATGCCCTTCAGGAAACACATTGACAAGGCATATTTTGGAGCAAGATTTTGTGGAAAGGCCGTGACAAACTTCAGTGCAAAGGGAGCTCACTTCTTGTGTTGTTGGAATTTCTCCTGCATCCTCCCCGCCATGCTGTAATGGATGACTTTGGATTTTGGGTGTCCATGAGGGTGGACCAGGATGCAGAGCTGAGTTGTGACTGTCACTGTTGCATTCATCACACTTTAGAATGACTTTGCAATCACGAGCGAAGTGTGATGATGATGAGCAGCACCTGAAGCAGATCCCTTGCTCTTTTAGGTATGCTTTTCGGTCATCGATTGTTTTCAATCTGAAGCCTCGACATTTCCTTAAAGGGTGGGGTTTGTTGTGGATTGGACAGAATTTAGCTGGATCGTCTCGAGAAGGCATTTTATCTTGAGATGTACTATGAGAGATTTCAGTCTTGTGTACCAACACTGGTGTCTTGAAGTTAGTGTGTTTCACAGTGAATCCTTCATACTGTGGGCGGCAACTACTAGAAAAGGCAAAGCTTGGATCGTTACGTGTTTTAGCATGATTGCAAATGAACTGAGTAAAGAACGAGAAAGGAGGGTAAGTGACACCAAATTCTTCTTTGAACTTTGAACCTTGAGAAATCCATTTCTCTTGTAAGGAATATGGCAGTTTTTCAACAATGGGTCTGATGCCTCGAGCAGTGTCTAAGTAGGCTAAACCTGGTAGATAGCCGTCTTCTTTGGCTGAGAGCAGCTCCATTAAAAGATCTCCGAGCTCTCTAAGTTTGAGGTTGTCTTTACCTGAAATCCTGGGAAAACTGTCTAACTTCTTAAACAGTGCACTTTCGATTACTTCAGGTGAGCTGTAACATTCATCAAGTCTGTTCCAGACCATTTTCAAGGCTGTGTCTGGGTTTCCTATGTGAACTGCTCTGAGACGTCTCACGTATTCTGAAGATTCTTTACCAAGCCACTTTGACAACAAGTCTAGCTCCTCACTGGCTGTAAGACCCAAGTCTTTGATAGTGTTGATAAAAGAGGACCTCCAGACTCTGTAACTTTCAGGGCGATCATCAAAGCGTGTTAAACCACTGCTCACTAGCTCACGACGTGCAAGAATTTTCACAAGGTCCATCATGTCTGAAGTTTCTGAGTGTTGTGGCAAATATCTTGATACACCACTGCACTGTTGCTGCCATTTATTGCTGACTGGTTTTTCTATTGACTCCTCTTTTATGTTTCTTGGGAGTTTTACCTTTTGCAGTTTTGGCGCCCTTAGAGATGAAGATGAAGAACATGCATCAAGTACGACATACTGGCTATCATTCACATGCACTATATTTGGTTCAGTTTGAGAGGTAAACTGGTTCTGATCCGTTACTTGGTCTGGTTCAGATTTGCAATCATGAGGCGGATCTGTGACTAAGTCGGCCTGTTCACTGAGATATGTAGCTTGGTCCCTGACATAATCGCAAAACACGTTTTTCTGTGCTTTGTGCTGATGAAGAGTGACTTTTCTTTTCATATGGCTCCTCATCCTCATACTCTGCTGCTGCTTCTAATATATCTGCTTCTGCACTAGCAGCTGCAGCCTCTTTTTCCAGATGCAGGGCTTCCAAGTTAGCTTGTAGCCTGGCTGTGTCCACCTTAATTGCAATTTCTCTCTCTGCAAAAGTAACTCGTGCTCGTGCAGCCTCTGCCTTAGCTCTAGCACGTGCTGCAGCAACACCAACTGAAGATCTTGAGGACCTTGAAGTTCTTATGGAACTTTTAGAGGATGCGTCAGATGTTTTGTTACCTTTACTTTGTATCTTCTCTGGTGTGGTTTCTTTTGGATACTTTTCAGCCATGATGCTCGCTACTTGCTGCTATATGCTTCTGCTAAGATATTCAGCCAGCTGAGTTTATGTCATTTCACTATACTGCTCTCCTTGTGTGTTTCCATACGTGTGAACACAATTTAGCAGCAAGCCAAACTCCCTTCAAATAAAGACTGGAGTCAGGGTGTAGTTTTCAAAAACTCCTGATGTTTACTCCAATATGCTTCAAAGGAGAGTGAAACTATCAAAAACAATACACAAATAAAGTGCTTTTAGTAAACAGAATGTAAAATATATAAACAATATACAGGCTAACAGAGCAGAGTTACCAGTTGAGCAATTGGTGTATAAAACAGCACTTAATTATTACCAATATAGCATAGAAAATAAAGAAAATATCCTTAATTTACACATTTTACAAAAATTACTTACTGACAATGCTTTCGAAGGCACGAACATTAAAGAAAACTGAAGCAGCAGTCACATGGAGCTTAATGTCTGAGAGAGTTGAGCAAAACTGAAACTAAAATGGCTGCTCCCTTGCTTAGTCAGGTAATTTTCAAAATTAGAGTCCCAAGTAAGAAACTGAAAACACTTAATCCAATGAACATAACAGTTTTATTTTCATATCTGTTGCTCATTTAAGTTTTCTTCAAATAAGTAACGCTGTTGACCGAGAAATAAAGCTCGAGATGTGGAATGCAACCTGTGTGAGCTTCGACTGATTCTCTGCAACCCGAGTTAGGCGAGCTATCCTTTACATTCATCCTAGCTCAGAGCGTTACAAGTGGCGCCCGAACATTTTATCTCTGGCCTTGGATCTATGGTGTGGTTTACATGGATGCAGAGCCGTTTTGTGAAGGACGACGCCGAGACTGCCGTGAATTGCCAGCCAACTTGTGTGAGTTTGCAGATGGCACCAGGCCATTTTCAACGTGTGTGAGCGAAAACAGCCTGACGACGCGGCAGACATTTTGTGTTACAGTCGGATGAGAGGGATTTATCTTCACGCGGATTTCGTTGGACACGGAAACGATCTTCATTTGATTTACTGTACAACTCGGACTGTGGTATGTTATGGTAATCAGAACCTTGACGGTTTGTGAACTTTGATTGCACTTGCCGTGACTTCCGCATAGTTTTCTACATCCATTCGCGGGGATTCAACTGTATATTCTAAATAGATCGATTTTGAACTGAAAGCGTGTACACTAGATTTATCATCGAATTGAACTGTATTTTGAGTCATTGTGTTATGATTTGAACTCTTCAACGTTCCCAACCGTGTGGACCGCGTTTGCTCATCAAAGAAAGATAAGTGTAAAAAAAAAAAAAAAAGCCAATGTAGACATTTAAGGACATTTTGTTTGAAGTGGGGTGATACTGAACTGTTGTATCTCTTCAGGACATTTCTGATGTAGTCCATATTTTTCATATATTGTCAGGTTCTTCAAAGGTTATCCAAGTGTTTATATTTAATTTGTTACTCTAATATTCCAGAGCAGGACATTAATTCAAGTGTAATTGATTTGAATGATATTGCTCTAAGTCATTGTTTTGAATTTCATTTTATTTTGAAGTAGTTAATTTAATTACAATGTGGAGATTGATGACATGACTGACTTAACTGACCATTCTCCACACATTGAGTATCCACCCAGACAGAGGGTGCCGGTATCGGCTAATCGTCTGGAGACGCAGGTCGATTCACTGAAAGATGAAGTCCGATGCTGCGGAGATGCCTGAATGAGTCTCTCGACTTACAAAAAGGTATTATTGACCGCTGCACACAAAACTTGCACATGCCTACTTCATATCAGTTACCTCCACAGGTTAGCCCTGTTGCTTCTTCTACCCCTCATGTCCAGATGCCAGCTGTTCAAATACAGGGAAATCAATCCTTTCAGGCTGAGACACACACCAGGACGGAGAATATAGTAGGCCTGTGTGGCGAGGGGGGCGTGGTTCAGCGAAGTCTGCAGCGGGAGAAGGACTCAGGAGACAGCGGTAAGTAAGTGGGTCAAGTGCAAAATGAGGAACACCTGTGTCTGATTGCAGTAATTGGCGTGGAGACCAGATAAAAGCCACTGTGGAACAGGAGTTCAGAGAGACGGAGTGAAGACTCGGGCGCACGGTCTGTGAGAGGAGACAGCCGGAACGAATGCTGAGAGTGATCGCTGAGACAACCGAGAGAGTTGATGTTTTTAGGACGCGCAGGGTGCGCACCTGTTTAAGTTTATCTGTAAATAAAATTCACCCGAGTCTTCACGAGCCAACCCTGTCTGCTTCCTTCCTTCCTTACGAACTTTGTTACACTGGTGCCGAAACCCGGGAAGGAAGCCAGAACGCCGCTGCCATCATGTCCTCACCGACGGGATCGCCATTTGCGGAAGTCATCCAGTCGCTCGCGGGACTCCACCAGGAACATCACAAAGCGCTGCTGGACATGAGGGCAGACCAGGAAAGGAGATTCTGTGCCCTCATCCAGAACCAGCGGGAGGACCGTGAGCTGTTCCGGAGCTGGATGGACCGGGAGGTTCGGGCCGGGGGGAGTCCAACAGCCCCGGCCCCGCCCACCCACATGCCGGTACAGAAGATGGGGCCGCAGGACGACCCAGAGGCCTTCCTCGATTTGTTTGAGAAGACTGCAGAGGCATGTGGGTGGCCCCAGACGGACTGGCCAGTGCGCCTCATCCCCCTGCTGACCGGGGAGGCGCAGTTGGCGGCGCAGCAGCTGCCAGTCCAGAACCTCCTGGTCTACGACGACCTAAAGCGAGCCATCCTCCAGCGGGTCGGCCGGAGCCCCGAGCAGCACCGCCAGCGCTTCCGTTCGCTGGAGCTGGGGGAGAAAGGCCGGCCCTTCGCGATGGCTCACCAGCTCCGGGACGCCTGCCGCAGATGGCTGTTGGCCGGGGAAGGCGGCGTCGAACAAATCATCGACCGTGTGGTGCTGGAGCAATTTATTGCGCGGCTCCCCAAGAAGACCGCGCAGTGGGTCCAGTGCCACCGCCCGGCGTCGCTGGACCTGGCCATCCAATTTGCCGAGGACCAGATGGTGGCGTGCCACGGGGTTGGCGAAACCCTACCGTCCGTCTCTCTCTCTCTCCCCTCCCCTTCTTTTTCTCCCCCTACCTTCCTGCCTAGGTCCCGTGCCGGCGTGGTTCCCCGAGCCCAGACCCGATGGAGAGGAGGACCGGCACGAGTCGGCGGCCGGGAGAGCCACGCCAGGGAGGCGGGGTCAGCCAGACCGAGCTCCGCTTATTCCCGTTCCTCCTGGGTCTCCACGCCAATTCCTTGTCCCACTTCCCGCCACTAGGGTGGCGGGAAGCCTGGGCCGGCCTGTTGGCGCGGGGACCCGGGCCACTTCATTGATCGGTGTCCAGTGATGGAGGTGGGGACACTGGTCCGGGTTCGGACGCCCCACAGGCTGCCCCGATCAAGCTGGCGGGTACCAAATACCTGTGAGTATTAGGGTGGTACTTATTGGGCTTTGGTGGATTCAGGATGTAACCAAACCTCGATCCATCAAAGCCTAATTCAGCCCGAGGCATTGGATAAGAGCTGCATGGTTCGGGTGAGGTGTGTACATGGGGACGTGGTGAAATACCCAGTAGTGCTGTTAACTATCCAATTTCGGGGGCAAAAGCATAAGGTGGAGGTGGCAGTTAACCCCCGCCTCCGGCATCCGCTAATTTTGGGAACCAATTGGCCAGCGTTTAAAATTTTATTGGGAGTTTTGTGTGTGGATGCCTCCTGCGGAAAAGAGAAGCCGGAGGGGAGGCCGTGCGAACGGGAGAGGCTGAGCCAGGACCCGCTGAGGCGGCACCAGGGGAACGGAGCGCGGTCGAGAGGCTAATCCTCACGGAGCGTGATGATTTTCCCCTGGAGCAGTCCCAGGACGAGTCGCTAAGAAACGCGTTCGACCAGGTCCGTTCCATTGACGGCCGGCCTCCATTCCGCACGGCCCCTTCCTATCCCTATTTTGCTATATTAAAAGATAGGTTGTATCGAGTGACGCAGGACGCTCAGTCAAAACAAGATACAACCCAGTTGTTGGTACCAAAAAGCCGTCGGGAAATGCTTTTCCAGGCGGCTCATTGTAATCCTATGGCAGGGCATCTGGGTCAGGCAGCGACACTGAACCGTTTAATGGCCCGGTTTTTTTGGCCGGGCATTCACGAGAATGTCCCGGTGGTGTGCGGCTTGTCGTGAATGTCAGTTAGTGAATCCCCGGCCTCCCCAAAAGCGCCTTTGCGCCCCTTCCGCTAATGCAGGTCCCTTCAAAGAATTGGTATGGACCTCATCGGGCCATTGAACGGTCACGAGGGCATCGGTTTGCATTAGTTCTGGTGGATTATGCAACCCGATACCCGGAGGCAGTGGCGCTCCGCAACATTTCCGCAAAGAGTGTAGCGGAGGCTCTGTTCAGTATGATCTCCCGGGTGGGAATCCCGAAAGAGATTCTCACCGATCAGGGCACGGCGTTTATGTCACGAACCATTCGCGAACTTTATGAATTGTTGGGAATTAAGTCGGTTCGCACCAGCGTCTATCACCCACAAACGGACGGCCTGGTGGAACGATTTAATCGTACGTTGAAAACAATGATTCGAAAGTTCGTTCACGAAGACGCCAAAAATTGGGACAAATGGCTGGAACCCCTTTTGTTTGCTGTGCGGGAGGTCCCGCAAGCCTCCACGGGGTTTTCCCCCTTCGAGCTCCTGTATGGGCGCCAGCCCCGCGGGGTCTTGGACGTCCTGAGGGAGACTTGGGAGGAGGGACCTTCGAGAGCAAAACGAAATTAGCATGTGCTGGACCTGAGAACAAAGCTCCACACCTTGGGGCAGCTCTCCATGGAGAATTTGTTACAGGCCCAGGACAAGCAAAGCCGGCTATACAATCGGGGACCAGATTACGCAAGTTTGCACCGGAGATAAAGTACTTGTATTGCTCCCCACTTCTAGCTCTAAATTACTCGCCAAGTGGCAAGGACCTTTTGAGGTCACACGGCGGTAGGGGATCTCAATTATGAGGTGGTTCGAACGGACCGAGCGGGCACGTCAAATCTACCACCTCAATCTCCTTAAAAAATGGAGCGAGGTGGAACCGGTGATGCTGGCGACGGCGGTAAGTGGCGAGGACGATCTCGGGCCAGAGGTGATCACCAAAATCCAGTCACTCACTCTGGCCCCTGGGGGAGATCACCTCTCGCCCTCCCAGCTCACCGATGTAGCCAGGTTGCAAAAGGACTTTGCAGACGTGTTCTCGCCCCGGCCCGGGCGAACCAATCTCATCCAGCACCATATTGAGACGGAGCCGGGCGTCGTAGTGCGCAGCCGGCCGTGTCGTTACCGGAACACAAGAAAAAGTGGTTCAGTCAGAATTAGAGGCAATGTTAGAGAAGGGAGTAATAGAAGAATCCCACAGTGACTGGGCGAGCCCGATCGTTTTGGTACCGAGACGGCTCGGTCCGGTTCTGCGTGGATTATCGCAAGGTGAACGCGTGTCGAAGTTCGACGCCTATCCAATGCCGCGGGTTGACGAGTTGCTTGATCGGCTGGGTACCGCTTTTATTCGACACTGGACTTAACCAAAGGATATTGGCAGATCCCCTTATCGCCCTTATCCAAAGAAAAGTCAGCCTTCACAACGCCGTTTGGATTGCACCAATTTATCACACTTCCTTTTGGGTTGTTCGGGGCCCCCGCTACCTTTCAGCGCCTCATGGACAAAATCCTCCGACCGCACCGCATACGCCGCTGCTTATCTAGATGACATTATCATCTACAGTCAGGACTGGCAGCGGCATATGGTGCACCTGCGGGAGGTTCTGAGAGCGCTGAGGGGAGCGGGGCTAACGGCCAACCCAAAGAAGTGTGCGATTGGGCGGGTGGAGGTTCGTTATCTGGGTTTCCACTTGGGCCACGGACAGGTGCGTCCCCAAATTGATAAGACGACAGCTATTGCGGCCTGCCCGAGACCCAAGACCAAAAAGGAGGTGAGGCAGTTCCTGGGGCTGGCGGGGTATTACAGGAGGTTTATTCCTGACTATTCGGAGCTCACCAGCCCGCTGACTGACCTCACTAAAAAGGAGGTCCCAGATACGGTCCCGTGGACGGAGCAGTGCCAGCAGGCTTTTACCCAAGTGAAGGCTGCTCTGTGTGGCGGGCCGCTATTGCACTCTCCTGACTTTTCTCTCCCCTTTTTGCTGCAGACGGACGCGTCGGACCGAGGGCTGGGAGCTGTCCTGACCCAGGAGATAAAGGGTGAGGAGCGCCCGGTGCTGTACATCAGTCGGAAGCTCTCTAAGAGAGAGACGATGTACAGCACCATTGAGAAGGAGTGTTTGGCGATCCGGTGGGCGGTCCTCACCCTCCGCTATTATCTCCTGGGACGGGAATTCACCCTCTGCTCGGACCACGCGCCCTTGCAGTGGCTCCACCGCATGAAGGATACCAACGCGCGGATCACCCGTTGGTATCTGGCATTACAGCCCTTCAAATTCAAGGTGATCCACAGGCCGGGGACGCAGATGATTGTAGCCGACTTCCTCTCCAGGAATGGGGGCTGCAGGCGGAGGGCTTCCGGCCTGAGTCGGGCGGTGGGGGTATGTGGCGGGGGCGTGGTTCAGCAAGTCTGCAGCGGAGAAGGACTCAGGAGACAGCGGTAAGTAAGTGGGTCAAGTGCAAAATGAGGAACACCTGTGTCTGATTGCAGTAATTGGCGTGGAGACCAGATAAAAGCCACTGTGGAACAGGAGTTCAGAGAGAGACGGAGTGAAGACTCGGGCGCACGGTCTGTGAGAGGGAGACAGCCGGAACGAATGCTGAGAGTGATCGCTGAGACAACCGAGAGAGTTGATGTTTTTAGGACGCGCAGGGTGCGCACCTGTTTAAGTTTATCTGTAAATAAAATTCACCCGAGTCTTCACGAGCCAACCCTGTCTGCTTCCTTCCTTCCTTACGAACTTTGTTACAGCCTGGCTCAGAGCTCTCTGGAATTGAACAACGCGACCAGAACTCTAGCTTCAGTACTACATCAATCAAGACTGGAGCCTCCAGTATTTATGAGTGATGGAAAAGTTCAGCCCGATGACTGGCTCCTGCTTGTGGATGCTTATAGAACTTCCTTGGGTTTGAGTGATGCTCAAATCTTGCTCGAATTACCACGCTTCTTAGCTAAAGAGCCCAGGAAGTGGTTTACAGTACTGAGTTCACATGTCACATCTTGGACACAGTTCTGCACACTGTTAAGACCGTGTTTCTTCCACCCGATAACCAAGAGCGTGTCTGGAGAGGTATTCTTGACCGTGTACAAGCCCCAGGAGAACCATTTCCGACATTTGTAGCAAACTTGCTATCTGAATTCAAGAAGCTCAAATCTCCACCACCAGAGCAGGAACAAATTGATCTTATCTGCAAGCATGCACTGGAGCGATACAGAGTTGCACTATACGGAAAGCAAATTACCTCAGTAATAGACCTTTTGATGTGCGCCCACGAGCTGCACTCTGCTCTTGGCCCTGACTGTCGTAATGAACCAGTGGTACAGAAAAGCAAACATGCACGAGAAACTTACTGTTTCAAATGCGCCGCACCTGGCTTCACATCTAGGAACTGTCCGAACTGCAACGTGGTACAAGCTGAATCTTTTCCGGCCACCGAAAATCAGAGCGATCAAGTTTCAAATGGGTCACGAAACACTAATGTGGGGATGGAAGCTGCAACATACATGGACAGAGGGGAGAACAACCAAAGCTCAGTTTGGCAGAAGGTAAACTTCAAAGGGGGGAGGACGTTTCACAGAGGCAATCCTCCCTCCAGAAGATAAGTGTGCCTCAACCATGTCTTATGTCCCCACCTGAACCGCTTGTGCTTGGTTATGTGGTGGACCGTACTTCTCCTTCATTTTGGAATACACCATTTATTATTAGAGTCAACCTCTGTAACAAAGCGGTGGATGCAGCTCTGGACACAGGTGCCTCACTTTCGGCTGTTCGTACAAACATGATTTCTGATGTCTTGCAACGTTCTCAGAAGGTTCAGCCTTGGACTTTGTTCTCCACTCATCTTGGGAATGGATTTTATGCTGCGTGCATCAGTTAGCATTCATATCCCATCAAGAACAGTGACCTTGGGTGAACCTACTCCTCAGGAGGTTTTGAGTGAATGGGTAGATGCACCTGAGATTGAGAGCTTGATGTTCTTGAATGTCAGCCAATCTGCCTTGGATGAGAAGGTGGAGCTGGCTTGTCTAGAGAGGGAACAAAAGGGGAAATTGTTGGACCTTCTTAAGGACTTCTTTAGCTTGTTTGATGGACACCTGGGTCACACCTCATTGGCAGAGCATGTAATCAGCACCGGTGACGCAAAACCTGTTCACCGCCCGCCATACAGAAAGTCACCAGCAAAAAACAGATCATACAGGACCAGATTCAGATGATGCTGGATGAAAACATAATCGAACCTTCTTCTAGTCCATGGGCTGCTCCTGTGGTAATTGTCAAAAAGCCATGTGGAGACCACAGGTTTTGCGTCGACTACAGAGGCTTGAATCGCCTAACGTTAAAGGATTCTTACCCACTCCCCAGGATCGATGAATCATTGGATTTCTTGGCTCGTGGAAAATTTCTTACCACTCTTGATTTGGCTCGAGGGTATTGGCAAGTGTCAGTGGAAAAACAGTCGAGAACGAAGACAGCTTTTGTATCGCACTGTGGCCTGTTTCAGTTCAAAGTCCTCCCTTTTGGGCTTAGCAATGCCGCGGCCACATTTCAAAGAGTAATGAACAACGTCCTTGCTGGGTTAATTTATAAGTGCTGTGCAGTGTACTTGGATGATATAGTCATCGCTTCTCCAACCTTTGAGCAGCACTTAGTAGATCTTCGAGAAGTCCTTTCGAGACTTGAGTCAGCTGGTCTCACGCTCGAATAAATGTCAGTTCTGCTTGAGTGAACTTACCTTCTTAGGATACAGTGTCACACCTGAAGGTATTTCCCCTAGCCCGAAAAAGGTGGAGGCAGTCACTGAGTTCAAAACGCCAACGGATGTGAAACAAGTGAGGGGATTTCTCGGCCTCACCGGCTATTACAGACGATTCATTCCAAATTATGCACGGGAAGCCGAGCCACTTTTTAAACTCACCAGAAAGGAAACCCCATTCAACTGGGATGACAGTTGTCAGGCTTCAATGGATTACTTGAAAAACTGCCTCACATCTGAACCCATTCTGTGCCTCCCAGATTTCAATCGTCCATTCTTTATCCACACTGACGCATGTGACTTGGGCCTTGGTGCAGCCCTGATGCAGAAGGATGACTCGGGCGAGATGTAGCTGTGGCTTTTGCGAGTAGAACTTTGCACAAAGCTGAAAGGCCGTACTCGACACCCGAGAAAGAGTGTTTGGGAGTGATTTGGGCTCTGGAATATTTTAGGCCTTATGTTGAGGGCCTTCATGTAACCATTTATACAGACCACAACAGCCTGAGGTGGTTGATGAGTCGTCCCAACCCTTCTGGACGACTGGCAAGATGGTCCTTGCGCCTACAGGATTTTGATTTTAGCATCGTCCACAAGCCAGGTATTCAGAATAATGTTCCAGATGCTCTGTCACGCAACCCACTGCCACATAGTGCTAGATCCATTGACATTCTTCCAGCGCATGCAATCATAGGTGGTTTGGATCTGCGCAGTCTCGCCTCGTTCATGATCACTGACAGAGAGCGATTGAGGCAGTTGCAGAAAGATGACCCAGTAGTCGGAGATCTCATCCAAAATCTTGAAAAAGGCGGCCCGGATGAGGAACATGTTCAAGACGGTCTGCTTTATTTTCAGGACCCCAAAGTAACGTATGGTCTGCATCCTATGAAGCAGCTTAAGCTATTGGTCCCGACAGTAATTCGACCAACTGTGCTCAAATACTATCATGACCATCCTACTGCTGGCCATCTCGGTGTGATAAAAACTCTGGCCAGGTTGAGACAGAGGTTCTTTTGGAAAGAAAATGGCAGCGGACATAAAAAGATACGTTATCTCATGCCCTGTGTGCCAGTTAACTAAACCGAGCCAGAGAAAACCGGCAGGCCTAATGGTTCCAATCAAACCACTAAACCCCTGGGAATACACAGGAGTGGACTTTGTGGGCCCGCTTCCTCATACTCAAAATGGAAATGAATATTTGATTGTCTTTGTTGACTACTTCTCTAAGTGGGTGGAAGTAAGTGCAGTGCGGTCAGCGACGGCTCAGGTGGCGGCAAGTAAATTCTTTGCTGAGATCTTTGCCTGCCATGGCACACCCACTTATCTCATTTCAGATCGGGGCACGCCATTTGTGAGCAAGCTCTTCGAACACGCGATCGCTTCCCTTGGTACTGAACACCGGTTGACAACGGCGTACCACCCACAAACTAACGCAACTGAGAGGGTGAACCGCACATTGAAGACTGTCATCCATGCATATGTTGGGGACAAGCACACTTCGTGGGACAAATATCTTCCACAAATCTGTTTCGCTCTTCTTACTGCACCCCATGAGAGCACTGGTCACTCTCCAGCAATGCTGTTATATGGCCGTGAGTTGGAGACGCCGCTTGATTTGATAACCCAACCAAGTGCTACGGGAGTAGATGATCTTGGCATACTGTATCCTGAGAGTTTGAGAGCTTCCCTGCAGGTTGCTCACGATCATGCCAGAGCCACTCTGGAGGTGAGCCATACAAAAAGGAAACATTATTATGACCAGAAGCGTTGCACAGCCTCCTATGCTGTGGGTGACTTGGTCAGAGTCAAGACCCACCCCAAATCTGTTGCTGATGCAAACTTTACTGCCAAGCTGGCTCCAGTTTATGCTGGGCCATTTGTCATCTCAAAAAAACTGTCAAGTGTCAATTACAGACTTTCAAATGTAGACACTGGGGGAGATGCTGGCGTCTTTCATGTGGTGAATCTACAGCCATTTCATTCATGGGGCACAGCCATGACCAAAACAAGTTCCGTTGACAACGTTGAAATGTCTCTGCCTTGGAATGGAGACACTACCTCCCAGATGGATGGGGAGAGATCTGTTGGTGTTGACCAGATGCTTAGTCCTGACTACTCAAACAGACTTTCAGTTAGTCAGTCGGATGGTGATGTCCCAGAACATTTGACGGAATATTTACTTGACATTGTCCCAGACAGTATTGACGTGGGGTCTGTCTCTAAGTTACATGACGTGACACCTGACTTGAGTAATACTGCAACCCTGCCCACTGTTTCAAACCAGGGTCTGGGTCATTATGCACTGAGACAAAGAAGAGTCCCTAGAATTACGTCTGACTGGACAAGGAATAGGTGGACTAACCCCTACCATACACAAATACTTGACTTGCATTAAGGTCAAAAAACAAAGTTTCAGTGTTGTTTTTCAGTGTTAATTGTTCTGTCTACATGTTTTTGGTTCTTTTGCATTGTTTGCATCTGGAAAATTTGTGCATTCCACTTTTGTATTTCTGTTATAATTCTGTTATAATCTGTTATAATTTGTTTTTTTCCAAACTAATGTGCACTGTACTAACATGTATGCTTGTACTATTTGTGCATCAGCTATTCCTCTGCCCTTTTAGATTTTCAACTCAGTCATGTATGAGGAGTTGGTAAGTGTAAATGTTTCTTTTGCTGTGTACGGCTGAGGGCAGCCTTTTTTTTGGCCGGGGGAAATCTGTAATGAGTGAAATGTGATGTGGCCCCTTTAAGAGAGGAGCGTCATTCTGTGAGCAGTCTGCAGACGCATGTGCCATGAGAACCGCATGTGTGTGGGTCCGATGGTTTTATTTTCATATCTGTTGCTCATTTAAGTTTTCTTCAAATAAGTAACGCTGTTGACCGAGAAATAAAGCTCGAGATGTGGAATGCAACCTGTGTGAGCTTCGACTGATTCTCTGCAACCCGAGTTAGGCGAGCTATCCTTTACATTCATCCTAGCTCAGAGCGTTACAAGGGGCTCAGCAGAGCTCGATTGAGCAGCAGGTTTAGAGCCACTTCTGCAAACAGCGGCTTGACAACCCCAGGCTGGAGAAAACAAACCATTAGCTGACTGTAAAATCTAATTTTGCTATATAAATATAGGGCTGCACAGTAAAGATTAAACTGAAAATCACAATAATTTTGATTAAAGTCATTATCACGATTTTTAATAATGATTATTCTATCAAGAGGGTAAATGCGATAACATTTCATGTGTCCTTTAACCAACCTCCACTGACTATATGGGACAAATACATTAAATCAAATATACTAATATGGGACTGTTTGCAACCCTAATAATAATTTATTTGTCTTTCTGACATTTACATCATTCTACATAAATCCATATTAAATACATAAAAATCATATATTAGATATGCTACATAGTGTTTCATTGGCAGTTCCATTCAGCTCGTCATTGGAAAGCATTCATTCATAAATATGTATTTCACCAAGAATTCAACTCTGAATACAGCTGAATTGTTTTATTATGATCCTTTTTTGTCTGAATTTCTGTGTACTTTTAACGGTGTGAGCGGGACTTTTATTATGGTCTGCTAGTGTGCTGGTTACAAGGCTGCGCCACGCTCCTGCTTCTGTTGTTATTCGGCTACAGTAAGGTTTGTGTTTTCATCATTTAAAGTGTTAAAATCGATGCAGACAGCTCAGACATTTTTATAGATTTTACAAGAGTCGTAAAACAGATTAAATATTCTTGATTGTAATATTATAAATCTTTATGCAGCATTTGTGATCGTTACTTTGAGTGAGTAAAGCGCATCCACACGAGTAACAGGTCAGATTTGAATGTTTTAAATGCACAATAACCAGGTTTATACATTTATCATCAATACATCTGCTTGTCTTATTCATACATTTTAACTAATTTAATATCACCATGTTCATGCTTTATAATAAATGTAATAGTTTTTCTTGATTAACAAATTTGTTGATTCTTTATTTAAATGTAAAAATATACAAGTTTATTACTTGTTTATGTTAAAATTATAATCCAAATATTTGGACATTTAATTTTAATTCAAATCCATAAATCTTAAATTTAGGTCTAAATATTTTTGGATTGTAGATGGGATTTCCTCATGTGACAACTTGCCCCGGTCTCTTCTATGTATTAGCATTTGATGACTGATCCCCTTTCAGAAAAGGTGCGTTTCATTTCGCTCCCGATATTGAGAACCAGTTTATCATAAACATGAAATTATTCAGTTGCATGTAGTGATGGAAAAAACGGAGCTTAATGAATCAGCGCTCACAGATGACACTTAAATGTGATGAGAAAAACAAACATATACGGTTTGGGAATCAAGAACTAATTAACTTTCTCATTTGTGACTTTATGAACTGAAAGAGTGTTATGACCTACTTGTGAGATCCGATTCAGTGTAGTTATACTGTTCATATACCGCGGTTTGGAAAAGTCACGGTTTCATAACCACTAAAATTTTTTGTTATACCATTCCTGTGGTATGCACAGGTTTTTACGTGTCGTCAAAGACGGAAAGTGCAGGTCTCTCTCAGCTGTGTGCAGTGAAGAGCGCAGGAGTCAGCAGCAGTGTTGCCAACTTAGCGACTTTGTCACTAGATTTAGCGAATTTTCAGACCCCTTTAGCGACTTTTTTTTTTTTTAAGCACCTAGCGACAAATCTAGCGACTTTTAGACAAACCTTAGCAACTTTCCAAATGTTGCCAGTACTGTCCTGCGAGCACGAGATCTTGAGTTACACCTCTCCCTGTGTCTGCTCTGATCAGTGAGCGCTGGCTCTGGCTGAGAGGAGCAGCACAGCTGACATAGATGTGAATCAGCTGCGCATGTGCACACGGTGTTGCCACGGACCAATCACTTGCCTGTCTCTCCTTTGTTTGAAATAAAACTATTTTATTTGATCGTTTTTTCTTCTTTCTTTTTTTTGTTAATTCTTCTCATGCACTTATATTACTCACTGTCACAGAGCTTTAGTTCATTCCAGTTTCTGAACTCCTCAGATCGTTTACTGGGCTACGTCTGAGAGACTGTACATGATTGTACTTACTCATACACAACAATAAACTTAATTAAACTTATTAAACTCATATACACATATAAAAATCATATCTATATATCTATATATCTCTATAAATATATATATATATGTGGCGAGGGGGGCGTGGTTCAGCGAAGTCTGCAGCGGGAGAAAGACTCAGGAGACAGCGATAAGTAAGTGGGTCAAGTGCAAAATGAGGATCACCTGTGTCTGATTGTAGTAATTGGCGTGGAGACCGGATAAAAGCCGCCGTGGGCAACGCAGTTCAGAGAGAGAGCGGAGTGAAGACTCGGCGCCACGAGCTGTCAGAGAGAAACAGTCGGAACGAATACAGAGAGTGATCGCGGAGACGAACGAGAGAGTTGATGTTTCCGGGTGACGCAGAGTGCGCACCTGTGTGAGTTTATCTGTCTTAAATAAACATACCTGAGTCTTCACGAGCCAACCCTGTCCGCTTCCTTCCTTCCTACGAACTTTGTTACACTGGTTGCCGAAACCCGGGGAAGGAAGCCGGAACGCCGCTGCCATCATGTCCTCACCATCGGGATCGCCATTTGCGGATGTCATCCAGTCGCTCGCGGGACTCCACCAAGAACAACACAAAGCGCTGATGGACATGAGGGCAGACCAGGAGAGGAGATTCTGTGCCCTCGTCCAGAACCAGCGGGAGGACCGCGAGCTGTTCCGGAGCTGGATGGACCGGGAGGTTCGGGCCGGTGAGAATCCAACAGTCCCGGCCCGCCCACCCACATGCCGGTACAGAAGATGGGGCCGCAGGATGACCCGGAGGCGCTCGACCTCTTCGAAAAGACCGCGGCGGCATGTGGGTGGCCACAACGGACTGGCCAGTGCGCCTCATCCCCCTGCTAACCGGGGAGGCGCAGTTGGCGGCGCAGCAGCTGCCAGTCCAGAACCTCCTGGTCTCGACGACCTGAAACGAGCCATCCTCCAGCGGGTCGGCCGGAGCCCCGAGCAGCACCGCCAGCGCTTCTGCTCACTGGAGCTGGGGAGAGCGGCCGCCCTTCGTGATGGCTCGCCAGCTCCGGGACGCCTGCCGCAGATGGCTGTTGGCCGGGAAGGCGGCGTCGACCATGTCATCGACCAGGTGGTGCTGGAGCAGTTTATTGCGCCCCTAAGGCGACCGCGCAGTGGGTCCAGTGCCACCGCCGGCGTCGCTGGATCTGGCCATCCAACTCGCCGAGGACCAGATGGTGGCGTGCCATGGGGTTGGCGAACCCCTACCATCCGTCTCTCTCTCTCTCTTCCCCTTCTGTGTCTCCCCCTATCCTCCTTCCCAGGTCCCGTGCCGGCGTGGTTCCTCGAGCCCAGCCGCGATGGAGAGGGGGACCGGCACCGGAGTCGGCGGCCGGGAGAGCCCACGCCAGGGAGGCGGGGTCAGCCAGCCCGAGCTCCGCGCTCATGCCCGTTCCTCCGGGGTCTCCACGCCAATTCCTTGTCCCACTTCCCGCCACTAGGGTGAAGCCCAGGGAAGCCTGGGCCGGCCTGTTGGCGTTGCGGGGACCCGGGCCACTTCATCGATCGGTGTCCAGTGATGGAGGTGGGGACACTGGTCCGGGTTCCGGACGCCCCACAGGCTGCCCCCGATCAAGCTGGCGGGTACCAAATACCTGTGAGTATTAGGGGGGGTACTTATTGGGCTTTGGTGGATTCAGGATGTAACCAGACCTCGATCCATCAAAGCCTAATTCAGCCCGAGGCATTGGATAAGAGCTGCATGGTTCGGGTGAGGTGTGTACATGGGGATGTGGCGAAATACCCAGAAAAGAGAAGCCGGAGGGGGAGGCGGCCGTGCGAACGGGAGAGGCTGAGCCAGGACCCGCTGAGGCGGCACCAGGGGAACGGAGCGCGGTCGAGAGGCTAATCCTCACGGAGCGTGATGATTTTCCCTGGAGCAGTCCCAGGACGAGTCGCTGAAAACGCTGCTCAACCAGGTCCGTTCCATTGACGGCCGGCCTCTCCAGTCCGCACGGCCCCTTCCTATCCCTATTTTGCTATATTAAAAGATAGGTTGTATCGAGACGCAGGACGCTCAGTCAAAACAAGATACAACCCAGTTGTTGGTACCAAAAGCCGTCGGAAATGCTTTTCCAGGCGGCTCACTGTAATCCTATGGCAGGGCATCTGGGTCAAGCAGCAACACTGAACCGCTTTAATGGCCCGGTTTTTGGCCGGGCATTCACGAGAATGTACGCCCGGTGGTGTGCGGCTTGTCGTGAATGTCAGTTAGTGAATCGGCCTCCCCAAAAGCGCCTTTGCGCCCTTCCGCTAATGCAGGTCCCCTTGAAGAATTGGTATGGACCTCATCGGGCCATTGAACGGTCAGCACGAGGGCATCGGTTTGCATTGGTTCTAGTGGATTATGCAACCCGATACCGGAAGCAGTGGCGCTCCGCAACATTTCCGCAAAGAGTGTAGCGGAGGCTCTGTTTAGTATGATCTCCGGTGGGAATCAAAGAGATTCTCACCGATCAGGGCACGGCGTTTATGTCACGAACCATTCGCGAACTTTATGAGTTGTTGGGAATTAAATCGATTCGCACCAGCGTCTATCACCCACAAACGGACGGCCTGGTGGAACGATTTAATCGTACGTTGAAAACAATGATTCGAAAGTTCGTTCACGAAGACGCCAAAAATTGGGACAAATGGCTGGAACCCCTTTTGTTCGCTGTGCGCGAGGTCCCGCAAGCCTCCACAGGGTTTTCCCCCTTCGAGCTCCTGTACGGCCGCCAGCCCCGCGGGGTTTTGGACGTCCTGAGGGAGACTTGGGAGGAGGGACCTTCGGAGAGTAAAAATGAAATTCAGCATGTGCTGGACCTGAGAACAAAACTCCACACGTTGGGGCAGCTCTCCATGGAGAATTTGTTACAGGCCCAGGACAAGCAAAGCCGGCTATACAATCGGGGGGCCAGATTACGCAATTTCACGCCGGGAGATAAAGTACTTGTGTTACTCCCTACCTCTAGCTCCAAATTACTCGCCAAGTGGCAAGGACCGCTTTGAGGTCACACGGCAGGTAGGGGATCTCAATTATGAGGTGGTTCGAACGGATCGAGCGGGCACGCCAGATTTATCACCTCAACCTCCTTAAGAAATGGAACGAGGTCGAGCCGGTGATGCTGGCGGCGGTAGTAGGTAACGAGGAAGATCTCGGGCCAGAGGCGAGCCTCAAAGTTCCATCACTCACTCTGGTCCCGGGGATCACCTCTCACCTCCCAGCTCACCGATGTAGCCCGGTTGCAGAGAGAATTTGCGGACGTGTTCTCGCCCGGCCCGGTCGAACCAACCTTATTCAACACCATATAGGCGTGGTAGTGCGCAGCCGGCCGTATCGTTTACGGAGCACAAGAAAAAGGTGGTCCAGTCAGAATTAGAGGCGATGCTAGAGATGGGAGTAATAGAAGAGTCCGCAGTGACTGGGCAAGCCCGATCGCTTTGGTACCGAAAACAGACGGCTCGGTCCGATTCTGCGTGGATTATCGCAAGGTGAATGCGGTGTCGAAATTCGACGCCTATCCAATGCCGCTGGTTGACGAGTTGCTTGATCGGCTGGGTACCGCCGCTTTTATTCGACGCTGGACTTAACTAAAGGATATTGGCAGATCCCCTTATCACCGTTATCCAAAGAAAAGTCAGCCTTCACAACGCCGCTTGATTGCACCAATTTGTCACGCTTCCGTTTGGGTTGTTGGGCGCCCGCTACCTTTCAGCGCCTCATGGACAAAATCCTCCGACCGCACACATACGCCGCTGCCTACCTGGATGACATCATCATCTACAGTCAGGACTGGCAGCGGCACATGGTGCACCTGCGGGAGGTGCTGAGGCGCTGAGGGAGGCGGGACTGCCAACCCAAAGAAGTGTGCGATTGGGCGGGTGGAGGTGCGTTATCTGGGTTTCCACTTGGGTCACGGACAGGTGCGTCCCCAAATTGATAAGACGGCAGCTATTGCGGCCTGCCCGAGACCCAAGACCAAAAGGAGGTGAGGCAGTTCCTGGGGCTGGCGGGATATTACAGGAGGTTTGTTCCTGACTTAGACTCACCAGCCCGCTGACTGACCTCACTAAAAGGAGGTCCCAGATACGGTCCCGTGGACGGAGCAGTGCCAGCAGGTTTTCACCCAGGTAAAGGCTGCTCTGTGTGGCGGGTATTACACTCTCCTGACTTTTCTCTCCCTTCTTGCTGCAGACGGACGCCGGACCGGGGGCTGGGAGCTGTCCTGACCCAGGAGATAGGGGTGAGGCGCCGGTGCTGTACATCAGTCGGAAGCTCTCTAAGAGAGAGCGATGTACAGCACCATTGAGAAGGAGTGTTTGGCGATCCGGTGGGCGGTCCTCACCCTCCGCTATTATCTCCTGGGACGGAATTCACCCTCTGTTCGGACCACGCCCCTTGCAGTGGCTCCACCGCATGAAGGATACCAACGCGGATCACCCGTTGGTATCTGGCATTACAGCCCTTCAACTCAAGGTGATCCACAGGCCGGGGCGCAGATGACTGTAGCCGACTTCCTCTCCAGGAATGGGGGCTGCAGGCCGGAGGGCTTCCCGGCCTGAGTCGGGCGGTGGGGGTATGTGGCGAGGGGGGCGTGGTTCAGCGAAGTCTGCAGCGGAGAAAGACTCAGGAGACAGCGGTAAGTAAGTGGGTCAAGTGCAAAATGAGGATCACCTGTGTCTGATTGTAGTAATTGGCGTGGAGACGGATAAAAGCCGCCGTGGAACGGCAGTTCAGAGAGAGAGACGGAGTGAAGACTCGAGCGCACGAGCTGTCAGAGAGAAACAGTCGGAACGAATACAGAGAGTGATCGCGGAGACGAACGAGAGAGTTGATGTTTCCGGGTGACGCAGAGTGCGCACCTGTGTGAGTTTATCTGTCTTAAATAAACATACCTGAGTCTTCACGAGCCAACCCTGTCCGCTTCCTTCCTTCCTACGAACTTTGTTACAATATATAACTTTAAATACCACTTTATTAAAGATATACACAAATATAAAATACAAATAATAAAATATATAAAACCTATACATAATACAAATATAAATACAAATACACACAGCTAGAATATTAAACACGTTTAAAATTGCTAAAATGTCACACTCTAAAATATATTCCCAGAAGTATAGAAAAGGATGGGAGTTAATCCCTGAATTCAAAGAGTGGCTGAAGCCCTATGTGAGCAATGACACAAGGGCTTACTGTCTCTATTGCAAGACATAATTTTGTGCCAAGCTGTCTGATATTAAAAAACATGCATCAACTCAGAAGCACACTGAAAAGTCCAAACCCTATAATCAAGCAAGTCAATCTACATTGCCATTTTGTTTTTCCAAAAACATGGACTCTTTGAATCAGGCTGAGGCAACAATGGCAATTGCAGAGCACTGTTCTATCCTTTCTTGTGACCACATTGGAAAAGCATGTAAAGCTGCTTTAACCAAACGCCCCCAAGAACAGCTTAGCGCCCCCCATTAAAAAAATATTGATTTTCCGAAACACACCCTGGAGGGGGGCATTGATAATAATTATTTTATGCAAACTTGATGATCCAGAAATATGATTTCTGGAGTAGTATCCTATTTTGTGTGTATGTCGGTTTCATTTTTTCTAACCTTAAGTTTGCAGCCCTGTCTTAGTAATTTTCATAAGTCTTTCATATTTCTCTTCTTTTAGGACAGTTCTGGAGAAAATGGGGCTGCTGGGAAACTTTAAAATATAATGAATGAAGCTGTTCTCTACATTACTTTTGTAATTTAAGTTAGCCTATTTGTAAATAAAGCAAATTAACGTGTGTGCATTGTTTTATTTTCGTATTATAAGTTGAAACTTAGAAATAGTAATAATAATTAAGCTCAGATTAGCTTTATTTGTCACATACACAATTATAGAGAGTATAACCAGCAGTGAAATGTGCTCTCTGCATTTAACCCATCCAAGTGCACACACTTGGAGCAGTGGCCAGCTAACGCTGCGGCGCCCGGGGAGCAGTTGAGGGTGCGTTGCCTTGCTCAAGGTTCTCACCTCAGTCGTGGACAATTCTTGCCGGAGCAGAGATTCGAACCCACAACCTCGGGTTACAAGTCCGACTTTCTATCCATTAGAGCCACGACTGTAAAAGACAAGAAGTAGTTCTGGAAATTATTCTGTAATAAATCCAATAAATTGGTCTGTTCTCAAGTATTTTTTTTTACAACTAATTAAAAAATAAGTTACATTCAACATCAGAAAAATAACATAAAATAAATTAACAGTACATAAAACAGATTGGGGAAAACATTGTAGGCCTATATACACTTTCATTCAGCAGACTCTGGTGGAGCTGCAGGACCTGGATGTCATGAGTCAGATGTGTAACTCGCGGACTTGGCTTCCCGTAACAAAGCGTTGAAACACGGCAATTGAACCCAAAGAATTCACAATGTTTTATTATAATGTTCTCATTAGAATGTTATATACACGACAGTCCCAATCATAGTTATTAGTTGTGCGCTGCTGTTTGAGCTGCGTGCGCTGAGCAAAATATGATCACCGGCAAAATGAAGTGCTCTATTAACTTAACCAAACGCATTCTATATGAGATAAAGCAGATATACATAAAATAAACACAATATTACTACGTACAATTGCACAAAAGGCTGCAAATGCACAAGCAAACTTAACTGTCATGGAGGTGTAGCTCCATTGTGGACGCGCTCAACGCATGCACAAAACAGTGCACAAAGATTCCACAACGTCATTTACAGTAATGTTCTTATTATAATTTTATGTAGCCTTTATGACAGACTCTGCACATGTTGCACATATGTCTATTGTCCTTTTCAAAGTGATTCAATCATATTTCAAGCATTTCAAAACCATCTTGGCGAACAGCGCTCATCTGGAGTATCTCTGAAGGAAATAATGCATTATTTATCGGTGTAAAGATATCGGCCAAATTTTCTTATCGGGCCGATACCGGTAACAGAAAACATTTGCATTTATCGGCACATACCAATATGGTGGCCGATATATGGTGCATCCTTACTTTAAACTGCTTTATACTTTGTATTTTTTCATGCAAGTCGAAACCCAATACTAACATGTAAATTGTAATTCGGTAATTAATAAAAAGTCCAAAACTAACAATTCAGTCTTCAGTCAAACATTTTAATTTATCAACAAACTACCTCCATGGCAGCTCTCTTCTCGCTCCGTTGCTACGTGACAGGAGCGGCAATCGGGAACACCTGCGAAGACTTGGAGTGGCCTTCGAAGGCCACGTTGGTCACATCCTTCGAAGGCCATGTTGGTCACATCCTTCGAAGGATCCGTCCTCCGAAAAATGCAGTCTTTGAATTTAGAAGACAGCGTCCTCCGGAGGTCAAATCCTCTGTAGGATGCGTAACGTTTACGAAGTCTCCTCAACCTAAAATTAAATGAGATTGCCTTGGTAGGACAGGCAGAAAAGGAATCAGGAAGTATCACGTTGATTTGTCAATACATTTAGAGCATCGTTGTGCTCAAACACTGCTTAAATGAAGGAAAACTATTTATAAATTTAAAAAAAAAAAAAAAATTGTTTTACTTTGCTCAATGTTTGAAGAGCTGCAAGCTTATGTACAAAAGACATCTGTTAGAGCGAAAAACGGAGGATATTAACCCTTTCGCACGTGAGTTTAAAATATTCTAGCTGAGCCCCCAGCGTGAGTTTTTTTAGGCGACCGTTATTTTAGAACGTATCACCTTATTGTTTACATGGCGACGCGTCATGCTTGTCATGTGACACAACGTACGCAGCCACATAGCTCTGTATGACATGTGGATCACTTTTTTATTTCATTTATCTTTTTTATTTAAAATATTCACAAACATGCTCACTATATTATGAAATATCTGATATTCCGATTCTGAAATATGTGCAAGTAAATGTATTTGGTAGTTTAAACACTTTTATAATGACCGTATTAATTGATCTATACCGGCTGATGGGCGCCGCCATGTTAGTTTGCGCTGAAGCCTAGCTGTGGGATAAACAACACGTAAATGAATCCTCTCCTCTCGAAACACGTTAAAGTACGTCTCGGGTAAACTGGAAGAAGAGCAGAGTAAACTTTATAGTTACATACACAATCTGTATATGATATCAATAAAACATGTCATCAGATTATATTTGTAATGATCATTATTGCCGTTTCCATAGAAATCAGCATGTATTTTACAAACTATAAATGTATGGTTTTGCTTGTACTTATGCATGTTTAAATGTCTGAAGCCTAAAATAAGCATTATATGGTTGAAAACACTGAATGGTTGTGATATGACAAGTGCTCAGCGCGTCCGATCTGGCTCAGCGCCAAAAAAGCAGATTTGAATTTGGCAGTTGATGACGTGACACACTGATGATTCTAATCACACCAGTGTGATCGTACGCTTCTGGGACCAGCTAAGACTGATCACACCGGTGTGATCGTACGCGTCAAAGGGTTAAGAACAAAGTTTATCCATTTTTACTGTAGGCAATTTAAGTTGTTGAAAACAACACATCTGCGCTTGTGTGTACATCTGCCGGCACCAGCATTTTTCAAATTAACGACGGTTGTTTATGGCTATGCAAAGAATTGTGGGTTATCTGTAGCGGTAAAGGATACACCTTATCCTCCGAATTCCTGTGAAAGAAGGTCGCATTCGGAGTGTCCTATTTGCTTTTCTGAAATGAGACAGCCTCAATGATTTATGCTTCCTTCGAATGAGACCTCCAGAGGATGCAGTCTTCATAATGAGACAGCTCTAGTATCAGCCTCGACACAGGGATGCGTCTTCTTAATTGATTTATGCTCTAATTCAAATGTAAACAGTACACCATTGTGGCCCGGCTGATACAGAAGAGTGTACGCATTTTGCATTGTGCTGACTACTGAGCTATGAAACTGATTGAGACGCAACTCAGAGATTTAGCTTGCATTTATTTTTCTTTCTGCTAATTCTGTTAATTATTCTCATCTTAAACAGGACAAAGTGTCCAAACACAGAAAAACTCCTGCTGAAGCGGCTGAGATCCACGTGACACACTGTATAAAGATGGTGTGTATTAAAGAGGAGAGTGAAGACATGAAGATTGAAGAAGCATTCAGTCAAACATGAAGATACTGATGAAAAAACAAAGATGGTGTTTATTAAAGAGGAGAGTGAAGAAACATTCAGAGTCAATCATGAAGATACTGAGGAACAAACAAAGATGGTGTTTATTAAAGAGGAGAGTGAAGACATGAAGATTGAAGAAGCATTCAGAGTCAAACATGAAAATACTGAGGAACAAACAAAGATGGTGTTTATTAAAGAGGAGAGTGAAGACATGAAGATTGAAGAAGCATTCAGAGTCAAACATGAAAATACTGAGGAGCAAACAAAGATGGTGTTTATTAGAGTCAAACATGAAGATACCGAGGAGCAAACAAAGATGGTGTTTATTAAAGAGGAGAGTGAAGAAACATTCAGAGTCAAACAAGAAGATACTGAGGAACAAACAAAGATGGTGTTTATTAAAGAGGAGAGTGAAGACACGAAGACTGAAGAATCATTCAGAGTCAAGCATGAAAATACTGAGGAACAAACAGGTTGGTCAAACAACTCAGTCATTTGATCCTTACTAAAATGTCCAGCTCTATAGAAATTAATATTTATTAAGAATGTCAAACAAGTGTAGTAATTAAAGCAGTTTGTTGACAGACATGTTGAGATCACATGACCAGACATATGCTAGCCTTCAAGTGCAGCTGAGAAGACAGACTAAAATATTTTTCAGATTTTTCATCTCGCAATAAGTCATGCCGACGGATGTTGGTAGGTTAATGTACATTACAGCCACTGCACTAGCCAGTAGTTTTATTCAAAGGAAAGTAGGCGTGTATGTTTTGTGATGCAGCGCAGTCCATCCAAGCATTACTAGCAAGGAAAGCCCCTTATACTTGAGAGCAGCCATGTATGAGGTGTTTCTTGGAGGTTATAGTTAGGGTGGCAATATTGTAGTTTTCAAAGAAATGGACAGTGCAGGCAGAATGAAGACGGGGTGGGGGTTAAAGTAGCACCAAAAGTAGTGCAATGACCATATCAAAACACAAAATATGTAATTTCCATACCAAAAATACATATTTTACAGTCACCATTTTGCAGATTGATCATAAACACAGCTAAAAGGCTTAGTAGTGGTCATGCATCCTTCACAAATTTTAACCCTCGAGGCGCCAAGACGTCATACTTCATGAAATAGACTGTAGTTCCCAATATGGTGTAATATTGTGGTTGAAGTCTTGGATGAAGATAGTTGAGTCGAAGGATGTTTTAAGAATAAAAAGGTTTTTATTGAAGAATTGTCTTCAGCCCAAACAATACTGATTGCCTCACACATTTGAAGTATTCTTTTCCATGTGAAAAACAGCAATGCCGTTCTGCCTGCAGATCTCTGCCTAGAAACTAGTCCCCCCATGCTGGTGTCAGCTAGTACCGCACCCTAACTTGATGTATGGTGTTTGGGAATTTTCCAGCACAGACTGACTTTTACAGCCCAATACTTTGTCTCTCTAGCAGAACATCTGAAACATCCAATGTGAGACATTCATAGAAACAGACAAATAATTCATTTTAACATATTCAACATAAACATGAGTATTAAATGATTAACAAAATCATACTGTTTTCAACCGCATATCCCCCTTTTGAGGATTTCCAATCGTCATTAACGTTTAAACAATACAGTTAGAACAAAAACAGTTGATAATTGTGATTGCTGTCCTTTAATATAGACGGACCTAACATTATATTTCCTATATGTGTATGTGTAAAAAATGCATCTTCGCTGTCTTCAGCTCACTAGCTTTGCTCTAGGTAGAGAGCCTGGCCGTAGGCTAGGTTACTAGCACCCAGTGGTTGTTGACTGGCTGTGTTATTCCTCCTCGCAGTCTTATTACACTGCACAGCTCTCCTCTTCCGAGTCCTCGGATGAGTCTAATTCTTCCCGCAAGGGGGTCATTTCTTCTACCCTTACTGCCATTACTTTAGTCATTCCAGTTTCAATCACACGTTGTGCCAAACCCCTTATACATGGTATACAACAACACCGACACAGACCCAGCATTGCTACTGCCACCATAATGGCCGTGAATATTGAGGTCAGCAACCCACTCCATTTTCCAAACCATTTTTCCATAATAGTAGTGAGTGGATTGTCTATTCCTGAGTTCTCAGCCCATTCTTTAGACAGTGATTCTAGCCCTTCTAGTGCCCTGGTGATACTACCGTCTGGGGCAGTGTTATTTGGGATAAAGGTACAACAGGTTGAACCTATGATTCTACACACCCCTCCTTTCTCAGCCAAAAGCATATCTAATGCTATTCTATTTTGTACTGTCATTAGCGAGGTTTTGTCTAATTGCTCATGAAGCCCTCTTACAGCTTGGGTGGTGTAGTTGACGAACCTTTGTTTATTGTAAATAGAGGTAGTTGATCCAGTCCACATTCTTATTGATAGTTGACCACCAAAAAAGAAGTGATTCAAATCCTGCCGCTATATGGTCCCTGCCTTTAAACTCATCTGGTACGCCTCTAGGTACTCCTATGCTATCAATCCATACTCTATTATCAAATGATCCCCCTGGGGATGTTACTGCACGTTTTGTCCTACTTAAATGTTTAACTCGTTTTAGTTCTTCCTTTATGTCCCCTGCTACGCCTTTTATTATTTTGAACGGCATTACCATATTTATAGGTGTGCACTGTCCCTTCCAAACACCTTGTAGGTTCCTTCTTATTTTCAGGTCACCGCATAACCACCACATATCTGCTCCTGTTAGATTGTGATTTACCAGTATTCCTACCTCTGTCTCATTTTCCTTTATTGTTCTACTACACCACCTTGGCCCAAATATTTTCCTATCTATGCTTCCTTCGGTTCTTTCATAGCAAGTGTAATTATTTGTATAGGCCACTACGTTAGGAGGCATTGATAGTTTTAGTGCAGAGTATCTGATTTCATCCGCCTCACACCCTGTTACATTTTCCTGACTAAATAATTTTACAAGGCATGTTTGACTTTTTCCCATTGCTGGCATTGTGGCCAAATTTGGTCGTGCAGCTGCTCAGAAATAACAACCTTGTGCCTGGGTTGTTCTTGCTGTATATTTTACCCATTCCAGCCACTCATTTCTATCTCCATACCTTGTTTCTATTGCGAATGTATCTTCTATTGTTAACTGGCCTAGTTCTTTTACTATTACCTTTCTCTCTTCCAACGCTCCTGGTCTTATCAATGGAGTTGCCGCGGTGATTCCTATCTGGCTGACTATTATCCTTATTAGTCCCATTGGGTCTGTCCCAGTCACATCTACTCCTATCGTTACCCATATATCCATCTTATTTAGAGGATTTATTGTTATTAACAGGGGATTCATATTTTCTTTTGTTACTCCATGACCCCTGAATATTTTAATTTTATTGGTTATGATATTTCTATTGATTATCTTGTAATTTGGTTTGGTGCTCCAATTCACATCATGCCATGTGTGACACCAGGGTCCCGTAGGAGTGCGAACCGTTGAAGGCCATACACACCCATGCACGTCATATCCCCTCCATGCTATCTTGTTTCCACCACAGTTAACTATGTCACATAGGTCAATTTGTACTGTCTTTTCTTTGTTTTCTATAGCCGTTATTGTCACAGCTGCTTGTCCCACTATCCCCTTAAGTTCTATCAGTCTTATCACTATCAACCACCACATCCTCATTTGGACGAGTATAAACCTTTACGCGTATGGTTGATTCTCCAAAAATTGTGTTAACTAATGTCTCTACTTTGGACCACTCTAATCTGTCCAATCCACACCCTATCTTTGGGATAGCTAAAGTGGTTATGTTTTGCTCTAGACAGATCCTTCTGGTGTTTCTTAGGCTCTGTTCCAAATTGTCATAAGTGGGTCTGTCACTCGCTTTTTCTTTGGTAATTAAGTGTAGTATCCTTCTTCCTTTCTTTTCTACATATGCACACTCTCCCACCCCCTTTTATTGTTCCACTAATTCTTCTACCCCGTATCTGTTTCTAAATTCTAAGGCTATTCCTGCCCCTAGGGCACAGTCTTTACTTATGCAGTGACCCAATGCTTCTTCCTCAGGGCTTTCGAACAGGTTTTTAACTTTGTGTGTTATTACCTCGCTTTTTTCCTTGTTTACCTTAAGGCAGTTTGATATGTGGTACCAGAAGTTTGATCCCTGCACTTTGATTGATGTGGGAGTGGCAGATATTTATCTAATTCACTTTTCAATTTGTCTACGTCTTCTATTTCTATCGTTTCTCTGTCTCCTCTTGGCATTCTCCTCCCCGTAACCATTTTGTGAGGTGTCAATTTAGTTCCGCGGTTTGTACTTCTCCTTATCGCCATTAGGGCTATTGGTAGCGCTGTTACCCAATTCAGGCCTGTTTATGCACAGATTTTGGAAAGCTTTCTTTTTAGTGTTTGATTCATTCGTTCGACTCTGCCTTGAGACTGAGAATGATAGACTGACCTATACTTAATTGTTATGTGTAGTTTCTCACACATTTTCTTAACTACATTTGCCACAAATCCTGGTCCATTATCGCACTGTAATATACTTGGCACCCCAAAGCGTGGTATTATTTCTTTGGAAAGTGCCTGTGCCACTGCTTCTCCACTTTGCTTGCCAACTGGGAATGCTTCTACCCATCTGGAAAATCTATCCACTACACTACTATGTATCTCTTACCTTTTATTGGTGTTATCATGTCCACGAAATCCATTACCAAGTGTGTGAAGGGTCCCTTAGGGCTGGGGAAGTGTCTAATTGGGTGTGGTGCGCTTTTGATCACATTTTCGTGTCATGCATTCGCTACATCGTGTTAAAATGTGGGAATTTTCCAGCACAGACTGGCTTTTACAGCCAAATACTTTGTCTCTCTAGCAGAACATGTGAAACATCCAAAGTGAGACATTCATAGAAACAGACAAATAATTCATTTTAACATATTCAACATAAACATGAGTATTAAATGATTAACAAAATCATACTGTTTTCAACCACAATATCTCATTTGTATTCCCTACCACTAGATGGCAGAAATGTAGTACTTCAATTCTAGACAAAAAGTATTCGAGGAAATAGCAGAGCAAGTGAGCTATCGTGTCATTAATTTGTACCGTGAGGATGTGTTGCAAATTTTATTCGCCAATTCTGACTCTGAAGGGGAATATTTGCCTTTTGGAAATGACGATCGGCCATCTAATGATCGCGCTTGTGAAAAACAATGTAATGGCACATCCCTCTATCAAGATCTAGATGAGTGGAGGTCCTAAAGGATGGGGTCCTTAAAAAGCAAAGAATTAACAATATCCACCAATAAGTTCTGAGATTACAAGTTACACCTCTTTCGGTAGTTAAGTAGGTATAGGATCTAGCATACATGTGTTTGGATTTGATGCTTTTCATGTCTAAATATTTTGATGTGTGTTGTTTCATGCGATTAAACTGTTGTTACCTTGTATAGGCCTCTTATAAATTTGTAAACATCCGGGATGCGCGCGCATCATGGTTGCAGAAAACCCGGGAGAGTTCAAGTTTACGGCAAGAGAATTACACGGATAAGGTACAACATAGTTAGATTTAAAAAGATTATAGATTATTTTGATTAGGTATTATTTTCAAAATGTTCTCTACATATTACAATAACTTATCACCCAGCGATAAGCACTGCTATTCAACAAAATTGACGTTAGTGAGTGGGATACGTCTTACAGATCCGTTTGGCATACCACCTTGTCAATGGGTAAACGATGAAACGAAATGGCCAAGCATCCAGTGGCCAGAGATATATAATTACCTGATCGACACTCCAAGTGTATATACCCGGGATAAGTTAAAAGCGTACAAATCTCTTGATGCGTACAACTTTGTTCTGTGTGGTCATGTCCAAGACATACAGTTTCATGATTTCCAAGTTCAAGACTTCGTAGTGCTGAAGACCGAGGTTCTGCCTAGCCAAAGACAGTGTAAAAAGATGGAATTGTACAAGGCGTGGGTTATCGTCAACAAGACAAACAATTGTATTCTTACAGCAAACTGCACCTGTATGGCTGGGTATGTAACCAAAAATCACTGTCTTAAAATAATTTTTATTCAGCGTCAGCAATTTATTTAAACTAAAGTTATTTGCTGAAATCATACAACTGTTTTTATATGTATAGCCTATAGCACAATTTAAACTAATGTGTTTCATACATTATAACATTGTGTGCAGGTTAGGGTCATGCTGCAGTCATGCAGCTGCACTCATGTTTAAAGTTGAGCTATGGGTCAGGATAGGAAAGACTGAGAAGTGTTGTACTTCAGGGACAAATATGTGGATCCAGCCATCTAAGAGAGAGGTGAAACCAGCCAGACTGAGTGAGATCAGCTTCAGAAGGGCTAAGAGAACAGACACCCAGCTGCAGCCAGTCAGAGTAAAGCATAGAAAGATCAATGTAAAAGGTACACAATCTAAATGTAGACAAGATCAGGTCATGTAGCAAGCAGGTATTGATTATATTTTTAAAACCTGTCTTTTATTGACTTTAGTTGCAATAATGTACAAATAAAGCTTCTGAGGGTGTATTAACATTTGCTATTCCAAGGTGTTTACACATTGGAATACTTGCAAAAACACATTTCTACATCAACTTTCAAGGCTTTGCTTACTTCCATTGTTGCAGAATACCTTGAAGTTGTTAATTTATTACTTTAACCCTGATAATTGTATATCTCTGAAAATTGCTTTATTTCTAAATTTTGCTGATCCAAACTTTCTTTATCTTCTTTGATTATTCTGAAGCAATAGAAGTAAATGAAGCCTTGAAAGTTGATGCAAAAACACATTTCTACAGCTGTCCCAATCTGCGAACACCCTGGAACAGCCGGTGTTAATAAGTAACTGTTATTTTTAAATTTGTCAGTTTGCTGTACCATTCACTGGACTTAAACTACTTATATTTCAATAAAACTACAAGATAGTATAGAAGTTATAATCAGTGCCATGTAACTATTAATGACTAACCAGATTTGAGTGTAATTTGTATTAAAATTAGTTTAGTCTAACATTTATTTTGTGTATTCAGAACTGACAGATGAAGACATTGCAGAACTGAAAGTACTGGCACCTAACGCAGCTGTGCTCACTAGCGTGGACTACAGTGACACCGATTCCGCATCAGAATCTGACATGGAGACCTATGCTACAGGCGTCTCTTGATGACGTCGACTGGGACATGTTCCGGGCGAGTTCATCTGACGTCAGCGAATTCACGGATGTAGCAGTAAGCTTTATCAACACGCTAACCGAGCAAGCCACTGAAACCGTGACTATAAGGACATTCTCCAATCAGAAACCGTGGGTGGACAGATCAATCCGTGATGCGGTTAACCATCGCACTGCCGCATACAACGCCGGTCTTTTGTCGGGAAACATGAGCGAGTACAAAGCTTCGTGCTACGCTCTCCGTCGGGCAGTTAGAGCTGCTAAACTCAGATACAGGGAGAGAATTGAGTCACATGTCCAGCTCAATGACTCTCGACGCATGTGGCAGGGACTGAAGACCATCTGTTCCTCTGGAAATAACTCCTCCGCAGAGGTGAGAGCAGATTCGTTGCTGGCCGAAGAGCTAAACACCTTCTACGGCCGCTTTGAGTGTAATGGCGGCGGCGCGACTCTGCCGAGCAGCGCGTCAGAAAGCAGCAGACAGAGCAGCAATGATTATGCTATCACCTTTTCAGAGGACGACGTTCGGAGGGAACTAAAGAGAGTGAACGTAAGGAAAGCAGCAGGACCTGATGGGATTACTGGCCGCGTTCTGAGGTCCTGTGCTGATCAGCTTGCTGGTTTGTTTACTTCCATCTTCAATGAGTCCCTCGCTACCTCTGTTGTTCCCACCTCCTTTAAAAAATCTGTTATAATCCCTGTGCCTAAGAACAGTAAACCCTCTTGCCTGAATGACTATCGTCCAGTTGCCCTCACATCGACAGTCATGAAGGTTTTTGAGAGACTCTTAAAGAAACACATTTGCTCCTCCATTCCTGCTACTCTGGACCCTGGACCTATCGGCCAAATAGGTCTACTGATGATGCCATCTCCCAGGTACTGCACTCCTCCCTCACTCACATTGACAGCAAGAATGGCAACTATGTCAGGCTGCTATTCATAGACTATAGCTCAGCTTTCAACACTATAGTCCCCACCAAGCTAGCTGTCAAACTCTCAGACCTTGGCCTAAACACTTCACTATGTGACTGGATTCAAGATTTCCTCACCGCCAGACCACAAGTGGTGAAAGTCGGCCAGTTCACCTCCAACTCCATAACCCTGAACGTAGGAGCCCCACAGGGCTGTGTCCTGAGCCCCTTGCTATACTCTCTCTACACACACGACTGCGTGTCCTCACACAGCTCCACTTCTATCATTACATTTGCGGATGATACTGTGGTTCTGGGCCTCGTTTCCAACAACGATGAGGCCGCATACTTGGATGAGGTGGAGAGACTCACATCATGGTGCCAGGACAACTGCCTCTCTCTGAACGTGAGCAAAACCAAAGAGCTGATTGTAGACTTACTAAAGTCTACTTACTTAATAAAAATATTTTTATTAATATTTATTATCCACAGTATACTGTATTGCACATTTTATCTCATTGCACATCTTACACTTTTTATTTTATTATTTCTTCCCTTTTTCATTCTCACCTATATTTATATATATATATATATTCTCTTGTGTTATGTTTCATTGTTTTATTGCTTATGTTATTTTTATTTTCTATTTTATTATAATTTTTTTTTTTTTGCACTTTCCATTGAGCGGACCTGTCCCGACCTACATTTCACTACTGATTATACCCTGTATGATTGTGTATGTGACAAATAATAAAGAACCTTGAACCTTGAGACCTGCCAGAGCCCCTGGTAGCTCTGTATGATGCCGATCTGAGATGCCTCTGCCAAAATGAACTACAAGAGAGGAGTGAAGAGACCTTTGAAAGACTGGGGAAGGAGTTAACTAATGAGCAGTGTGTAAACCTTGAGCTTACGACTAAAAAGCAGGCCCACTCTCAGGCCTGGCGCACACATAGAACTGGAAGGATAACAAGCACAACCCTACATCGTGTATGCACTGTAGTAACTGAGAATGCTAAAACAAACCTTGTAAAACAGGTAATGCACTACAACAAACAACAGTTTGGCCATGTCCCAGCAGTACTTTGGAGAAAAGATATGGAGGACACAGCCAGAAGACAATACACAGAAATAATGAAAGCACAACATCAAAACTTTGGCATGGAGCTCTGCGGCCTTTTTGTGCGGCCAGACGAACCACATCTTGGGGCATCGCCAGATGGAATAGCAAACTGTACCTGCTGTGGGAAAGTAACTGTAGAGATTAAATGCCCCTACAAATACCGTGATGGTCTGAAAGGGAGTAGTGAGGACACACAGTTCTGCTTAGACAAAGCACTACAACTAAAGAAGAATCATGAGTACTACCATCAAGTTCAGCTTCACATGTTTGTATGCAACACCCAGTACTGTGACTTTGTGGTTTGGACAAAGCAAGATATTACCATAAACTGCATCAGCAGAGATGACGAAATGCTGCAAGCAGTCCTGCCTAAAGCTGAAGTGTTCTTCAAACAGAGCATTTTGCCTGAGCTGTTAACACACAGCATGGATCCACTGATGCAAGCACCCACACCTGCAGTCTGCTCACGCTGTCAAAGGCCTGACTTTGAGATGATGATTGACTGTGCAAAGTGCAAGAACCATTTCCACTACACATGTGCCAGAGTAAGACGAAAGGTTGTTAACTGGTATTTTGAACAATGCAAAAAAAGGAAGTCATAATAAAATGTATTTTGAAGCAAATGATTTGATACAGTTCTAGTATTTACATAAACAAAATTGATTGCACTTTCAAGTGTTTAAATTACAATAAAAATTTAAATAAAAAATTCATCTAATTCAAGCTATTTCCTTGGAACTATACATTTGCAAAGGTTTGTTAATGCTCCACACACAATCACTATATCATCTAAGAGGTCAACCTGTGTGAGTGGAATAACAGTTGTCAGAATTTTGAAATTTTTCCATCTACCTATTACTCTTTCAATGTGTATTCTCACATAAGACAAACGCCTCGATGTGTCCACTTCTTGAGCAGTGAGCTGCTTTCTACCTTTGGTAAAGTGAGGGATCCCAAGGGTCGCACCACGTGTAGCAAGCTCATCTCTGATGGTAAAACCACGATCTGCTAGTATCTCATCTTTATGCTCTAGCAGGTCATAAAATCCAGACTCAGCTGTAATTTGTTTATCTGAAACGCACCCACCCCAACCTGCCGACAGAAATGTAATGGCCCCTGCAGGTGACATGCCAACCAAATACTTAACAGTGTTGTGGCTTATATAAGTAGAGTACGTCTGGGCTCTGGAGGTTAAATTTGTGGGTCTGTCAATAAAAATTTCTGAACAGTCAATAATGCACCTGCAAAGTTTATATTTAGTTTTAAAACATTTTGGCATATTCTTTAATATTGCATGCTTGCTTGGCCACTTGATGAGAGGCTTTAAAGTTGCAGACATAACAGGAAGCCAACTTCTCAAAATTTTAGAGATGTCACATTCTGTAACATTAAATCTGAAAGCAATATCCTTGTTGCTGAGCCCTAATCTTAGTTTCATTAGGATGGCTAGTAGATGATCCTCCAAGTTCATAGAGACACGCACAACCTCTACACTGTCTTAGCTTGCGAATTAACCACTCAAAAATGACACTGGTCAAACCTGTGAAAAACAGAACATGCACTGCTTTGCTCTTGATAGAGCTAAAGGACAATTGTGTTTTTCTAAGTGTTGACTTTAATTCCTCATTCTCAGATTTCAGTTTGTTGATCTCCAAATGCAAGTTGACACACTCTGCAGAAAGCTGGCTGTACTTGTGTTTCAGATCATCATGGAGAACCTTTGGCACTGTGGATTCTAAAATAGTGATCAGATTGTAATTTACTTATAAAAGATGCACTGTCACTTGTTTCAGTTTAGCTACTCTCTATTATTTGATTGATGTTTTCAAACATCATGTGCTAAACAGAATAATGTATAACTTCACAACAGTTCTGCTATATTGAACAATAAATAAACAGGATGACCAGATTCATTTCAATAACGACTGCCCTACATTAGGTAAGATATCACAAGTTCTCACCAGTGCAAGGACCAGCACCATGTTCCATTCTGCAGTCATCTGAGGACAGGCCTGGGGATTCTGATGCAACCTCATCAGTAACTTATTTTGAATGCTTTACATCATCTGGTGGTCTGTGGGCGGTATCATCCCTTTTCCTTTTCCTCTTAAATCTGATATTCAGAGATGAGTGCAAACAGTCAGTCAAAACAGTTTAGTTGCTTGAATATCATAAAGGTTATCAGGTACCCAAATAAAGTCAAATTCAAATTGCATAGCATGCCTCAATGGGCATCACAAAAATAATCATGGTCTAGAAAATTATCTTTACCAAATCGAAGTGCCATTACTTGCCATAAATTATCTGCATGTTAATGCATGCAATATGATACCATTTAGCAACTAAATGAGGCTAAATATTTACCTCTCAAGTTTAGCATCGCCTTTGTTTATTTCACAGCTGTTGAGTAGGAAAAGACAGAAGGGACAAAGTCGGGACTATTGAAGTCCATGGATACCTCTCCTGTACAAAAAAAAAAAAAAAGGTATTCTGGTGATTGACAGTATGATAGAGATTAACAGCCAACTTTAGCCTGAGTTTTCTGTAACGTATTAGCCAAGTACTGACGTTACTAACCAAGCATAAGAGACAAGCCATCAGGCAAACTACTAGCAAGACAACGTAACAAAATTAAAAGTAAGTTAGCTAGTAAACTAGTTCAACACAAATGTTTGCATTACTCGATAAGCATACATCTCATTATTTACCGATATTTTGTTGCTTTGAGTCAAACAAATGATGTGTCTAATTTACATTTAGCATAATGCTAACTCACCTGATATGAAGTGTGAACTGCAGAGTCTGGCATTTTTTATTTGGTCCTCTTTACAATCGGCTCTTCTGAGGGCTTGTAAACAAAGAAGTCTGCGGTTGGCATTAAAAGGAGTGTGAGTTGAAGGTATTCGGTACAATTTAAGACTACTGTTTACAGATTTCCGATTCTGGCATCCCACTGCACAACACAACATTTTTCCGGTCGTCTTTTGCAACCGACATGCGCAGTTGAAACAGCATGACGTCTGTGTGACGCAGGGTGATAATTGGCCTATTCGTCTCTTTTCACCTCAGAACTGATGGCACTGAAAGATGAGAGTCCAGAACAGAATGAAACGGAAGATAAAGATCAAAACGATGACAGCTCACAGACTGAAAAGACTTCCTCACCAAAAAAGCTAACAAAACACAAAACCTTAATTCTCAAATGAGAGTTCATACTGGAGAGAGACCTAACACCTGCCAACAGTGTGGACAAGTTTTTAATTAAAAAGGATGCTTTAAAGTCCACATGAAAATTCATATTGAAAATAAACCATCGGTGCCCTCGGTGTGAAAAATGTTTTACACATAAAAAAAACCTTAAAGTCCACATGAGTATTTACACTGAAGTGAGACCTTACACATGCGAACAGTGTGGAAATAGTTTTATACTGAAAAGTCACCCAAAGAATCACATGATAAGTCACACTGGAGAGAAACCTTACACCTGCAAACTGTGTGGGAAGAGTTTCTCACGAAATGGAGGACTTACGGCTCACATGAATATTCACACTGAAAAGAAGCTGTTAATATGTTCTCCGTGTGGAAAGTGTTTTACACAGAAAAGAACCCTTGATGCCCACTTGAGAGTTCACACTGGAGAGAAGCCTTTCACGTGCCCTAAGTGTGGAAAGTGTTTCAGGCTCAAAGAAAGCCTAAAGGCTCACATAAGGAGTCACACTGAGGAGAAACCATTCACATGCACTCAGTGTGGAAAGATTTTCAGATATAAGGTAAACCTAAATAAGCACATGAAGATTCACTCAAGAGAGAACAGTTTTAAATGTCATCAGTGTGAAAGGACTTTCACAGAGAGGGAACATCTTATGAATCATGTTAAAATTCACATTGGAGAAAAGCCTTTCATGTGCCATCACTGTGGAAAGATTTGCTCAAAAAAAAGGAAAACTCAAGGTTCACATTAGAGTTCATACTGTAGAGAAACCTTTCACATGTGAACAGTGTGGAAAGAGTTTCAGGATTAAAGAATGCCTTCAGATTCACAAGGTAGTTCACACTGGAGAGAAGCCTTACAAGTGTCCTCGGTGTGAGAAGAGTTTCACAAGTCCAAGCAGCATGAAACGTCATTTTAAAACTCATTCTGAGAAGAAATCACCATTTTCCTCAGTGACAAGATGTTTAGAAAAAGGAACAATTTCTAAAATCATCTGAACATTCATTTTAGAAGACATTCATTTGTAGTCAGTGTAATATTTTTGCCATCACACAGATACATGCGAGAACCTGTTTGTGTTCTTTGTTGAAGAGTATGACAAGAGAAAATGCTGTGTGAAATCAAGGCTACATTCATGCTGCAGCTGAATGTGGGCTATATCTGATTGTCACCTTCATGCATCCTTCATCTCTTTATGCTTCACCATAAGGCTTTTTCTTTTCTTTTGTGCATATGTACTGTTGTGGCCATTCCTGAGCATCTGCTTTAGTGTAGTTTAAAATATTGAACGGTTCTTGAGATTCCATCAAATTTTGAGTATGTAGAGCAGGGGTACTCAACAGGCAGTCTTCAGGCCGCATCCGGCCCATCTCCATTAATTTTGTGGCCCGCGTGTCAAGCTGAAGATTAATGTATTTATTTTTATATGCAAAGGTAGAGCAAATATTAGGCAGAGTGACTTTATAATTACATTGTTTAAATTCAGTTGATATTCCTGACACTTTGCATTGTGGAAATGGCTGAAAGTCCACTTAGTAGCTACAAACAAACAATAAACAAAATTGTATTCAAATTGAGAAACAATGAATGGAGCTGTAATCACATCAATGCGTTTACGTAATTTTATACTGTAATAAAGTTGTGTGCTGTCAAATAATCTTAAGTATAATAATCATAAATACGTTTTTGTTTACATAACATATGTGCGTGTACTCTGCATATTTATTATGTATGTATAAGTATACACATACAGTATATATTTGGAGAATATGTTTTTTTGTATTTACATGTAGATATTTTTGTTTATATAATTAATATTATAAATACAGTGTTGCCCACTAATATTGGCACCCTTGATAAGTATGAGCAAAGGCAGCTGTGAAAAAAAATCTGCACCATTTATCTTTTTGATCTTTTATTATAAAATTTTAAACTGGGGGGAAACTCACATTTTGAAATATATATTTTTTCCAATGCATGTTGGCTAGTATTATTGGCACCCCTAGAAATGATTATGAGTAAAATATCTCTGTAATATGTATTCATATTTACATTTTGGTGAATGAAATTGTCCAGCCATGACTTACTGTTTCACAGGATTATAAATATGATGAACACAAAGGCCAAATTCCCTTAATTATCCATCACAAGGAGTAAAACCAAATAATATAGTTCTAATGTACAGAACAAGATTGTTGAGCTTCACAAAATAGAAAGTGGCTGTAAGAAAATAGCTAAAACATAGAAAATCACTATTTCCACCATCAGGGTAATAATTAAGAGGTTCCAATCAACAAAATATGTTGCGAATCTGCCTGGAAAAGGATGTGTGTCTTTATCGTCCTAATGCAGGGTGAGGAGGAGAGTTTGAGTGGTCAAAGACTGATCACAGCTGGATAATTGCAGAGCTTAGTCTTGGGATCAGAAGGCCTAAAAATATAGTATCAAACAGCCCCTACATTACCACATGTTGTTCAAATGGGTTTCAAGAAAAAAACAGGCTCATCCAAAAACAAACTCCAGCATTTTTCAGACACAACTGGAACTTCCAATAGCACTGGCTACCATGGTCAGATGAAACTAAAAAAGAGCTTTCTGGTAGAGTTTATTTTTTGTCTTTTTTTATTCAATTAAACACTGTTTGAGAGCAAAAATAATTATTTTGTCATTACAAAATTTAAGTTTGAAAAAAAAAGGCTTCTTAAAAGGCTAAAAAAATAAAGAAATTGAAAATAAAATAATTTCCAGTGCATTTAAATCTTTGAAAAATCATATTTTTTCAAACACTATACTTCAAACACTTTTCATCACGAAACCACAAATGTTGCTATCTTTTCTGCCGTCTTTTTTGCAGGTATAAAATCCCCCACCGGTATGAAAGGCCTTTTTCTATTGGTCACTCTCTACTGAAGTCACCGGTTGGCCACGCCCACTACTGCCGCCGCAGTCTGACAGAAGAGCGAGCGAGGTTGTACCATGGCGTGCAACAGATAGTTTACTAGGTAAGATAACTAATTTAGCATCTTAAACTCAGTGACAAGTGAATTTAATTATTCTCTCTTCTCATGCCCTCCCATCTAAATAAGTAATGTTAGCTAAGCCCGTCTGAATAGATTTGATTAGCCAACAAGCTGCCAGAGCCCCCAATAGTAAAGCGTTAGGCCAATATTTTCAGAGATTATAGATTATTATAGCACCAGTGAAGTCAGTAACGCACATAAAATCACTAGCCTATTTGGCGGGTTATGATTCATAAATGATGACCGTATGCACACTCACAGGGGCATAGTTTACACGGGGAACGTGTCCCCCCCTCTTTTAATATCATGTAAATTCGTTCCGCACTTTTTCGGGCACGTGTGTTCTCATAAAGTTTTCAGAGACCCCGTGTGTATAAACATAGATTTAAATGCAAAGAGATAGGATAGTCTGTTGCATGACCTGATATATTATTCGGACCCAGAATAAGGTGAGATGAACATCATGGAGCGCTAAACACTCATTACATACAGTGTGTATTCATTCATACTTGAAGCCGGAGGGTGCTCTCACGCAGAAAAGGGAATTCCTAATATGGACAAATGTCCAGTTATCGCTGTATGAAAACAGCGGTTTTCACAGAGAAAATTGACGAGTTTGGAATTGTGATTGCGACAATATATGGTTTATTTGTGTTTTTCTAGTCATTTCCAGGTAATAAATTAAGTATATGAACAATGCAGTGCTAATTGACATAGCATTCATTACAGTTGTTACATCCATAGGGACATAAATTATTATATTTTGTATGATATAACTAACAATTGTGTTTCCTGTATGTATACAGTGTTCCTGTCTCTCTTGATCCTCCTGCTCTCTGCGTGAAATGCTAATGAGTGCCACCTGACTCCTGTTTGGGCTCCTTAGCTGGAGTATAAAGGAACCTGCAGAGCTGCAATCCTGGGAGAGATGTTGAGGTGTTCCGTCCTTACAGCTACCATCGTCCAGTCCCAGCACTGTGGTTAAGCTGTTGTATACCTAGGGATTTGTTGATTGCTTTACCTGTAGTGTTAAGGTAAATTTGTTAAAAGTGTCAATAGCCGAATGTGTCAGCTCCTTTTTGTATTGCTTAAATGGAAAACTTTTGTAGGGAGGTGGATGCCATTTTATTTTAGAAATTGTCTTCTTTTCTCCTGTGTTTGAGTTAGAGAGGAAGTCAGGGAAGTATCTCTGTATTTTATTTTCATTTCTTTTGCTAGGTAAGTTATTTCTTAAAAACCCTAGTTAGAGGAATCTTTTGTTTATTGTTTTGGCCTTTTCCCCTCCTGAAGCTTTAATTTAAGTATTATTTTTTTCCACATTCTGTTAAATAAAATAACTTTTGCCTTATGTGTTTACAACTGGTGATACTGAGCATTCTTGTGTACCTGCCCTGGGACTTGGAGACGGCAGTTCTCTTAGCCTCTCCCCACCTTTTTTTGTTACACCCCTTTTAACCCCTAGACATTTCAAAGGGGCTTGTAACACAGTATAGAAACTATTCTGCCTCATGGGATAAAGTGTTTTTAGTATATAAACAAATCATTATTATTGGTTATTGTCCAGCAGTGTATCTGATTTCTAAGCCAATTAAAAGTTAGAAAAAGAGAAAAATTAAAGTGGCATATACATTACCAGTCAAAGGTTTTTGAACATTAAGATTTTTTTATGTTTTTTAAAAGTCTCTTCTGCTCACCAAGCCTGCATTTATTTGATCCAAAGTACAGCAAAATAGTACAATTTTGAAATATTTGTATTTAAAATAATTGTTTTCTATTTGAATATATTTTTAAATGTAATTTATTGTTATTTCAAAGCTGATTTTTTAGCATCATTACTCCAGTCACAAATCATTCTGATTTGCTGTTATAAAAAAAACATTTAATATTATGATGATGATGTTGAAAACACCTGAGTAGAATTTTTCAGGTTTCTTTGATTAATAGAACGTTCAGTAGAACAGTATTTATCTGAAATAGAAATCTTTTGTAACATTATAAATGTCTTTATCATCAGTTTTGATCAATTTAAACCACGATTGCCAAATAAAAGTATTAATTTCTATAATTTATTTTCCAAAAATAAATAAATAAAATAATTATACTTTTGAATGGTATAGTGTATAATGTTACAACATCTTTTTATTTCAGATAAATGCTGATCTTTGGATTTTTATATTCCTCAAAGAATCCTAAAAAATATACAAAACGCTCCGGTTACTATGGTAACCTCGGTTCCCTGAAAGCGGAACGAGACATCACGGAGATTCTCCGCTATGGGAACTCCTTCCTCCAACCTTTCCTGAAGACCTATTGGCTCACGCCAGTCAATGACTGGCCAATTGTCGCCAAGCATGCAAATATGACGAGCCCGAGAGGCAGTATAAAATGCAGCGCTCAGCGACAATTACGCCAGAATCTGAACTGAACGCCGCCTGGCTGAACGAGCAGCGATCACGGCGATCACCGTGATGTCTCGCTCCCGCTTTCAGGGAACCGAGGTTACCATAGTAACCGGAGCTGCCTTTCAAGCTGTCTCACGACATCACGGAGATTTCCGCGGAACGTTATTCAATCCCCGTGAGAGAGGCTACGGACAGCCTGTACCAGTTACACAGCAGCATTCCCACCAATAACAGAGCTCAAGGGCGGGCTCACAGCTGATAGATGGAGATAAGCCAATGAGCGCCTACACCTCAGGTATACAAAATTTGCATATCTGGCAAGTGACTACATGGGCTGCGCTGAGAGCAGGGCAGAACACATCCAGCCATAGCAGTATTATAGGAGCTATACAGAGTTAACTGTGTTTGAGCAGCATACCATAACATGACCATGTCCGCACTGAACTCAGGGCCGACAACAACACCTCATAAAGGGCTGCGTAATGTACTGTACAAACAGCACCTCCCACAAAAGGTAACTTAGCAACATGAATTAGTTACTCACCGACCGCTCTTAGGAGGCTAAGGACTGAACGTCCAGCTTGTAAAACCTGGCGAAGATATTCTGCGAAGACCACCGGCTGGCAAGCAATATCTTGAATACACATACATCTCAACCACGCTAGGTGGAACGATAGCCCTCAATGCACAGAGGGAATTTCCAAACCTTGGGTTGTATATGCCTCCGTGATAGCGTCCACAATCCATTGTGACAGACTCAGCTTCGATACGGCTCGGCCGTTCGTACACCACCATAGCAAAAAACTGGATCGATTGCGAAAACTGCTTGAACGGTCAATGTAAAATCTCAAAAACACTGACGGGCAAACTGCAGTCTGGGCGTCCGCACTCTGTGAGGGCGATGATTTAGTAGCAAGGCTGACGGCGAACCGCCTCCGCCCTTTCAAGGGGGTAGACAGTGATTTAGGCACGTATTCCAATCTCGGCCGGAGAGTGACACTGCAGTCCCGGGACCGAATCGAATGCAGTCGCTGTCCACAGAAAAGCGTAATGCTCTATGCGCTTAGCCGGCAAAGGCCAGAAGGACTGTAGTTTTAAGGAATAGCTTCCTTCAAACCTACGGATGTTAAAAGCCCAATGGCTGCAATGAGAGAGCTCTTACCCCACTTCCTGGTCCCAGAGCGGAAACGAAAGTGGACATGGGGATGTAGTCTTTTATCGAACGATTGCCCGCTCATGGGAACGGACATGGCAATGGCCGCGACATAGACTTCAGTGTCGATGGTAACGATCCACTATCCAGTCTGTGCAGCGGGAAACTCAGAACATACGGTGCAAGTAGTCAGGTCGATATGAGCCGGACTCCTTCACAAACACTCCCATTTGAAGCATACAAACGTTTTGTACAGGGTCCCCATGAGCGTGCGAGACTGTAAGCGCCTCTCTGATACCCCTGAAGCGATCACACATGATGGCTCTATAGTTTCAGGTTCGACCTGGGATAGCATATATTTCCTGCCGGGAACGGCAAGGCGGTGCCTCCAGCAGTTCCGTCAAGTCTGGGAACCCAGGCTGGATTCAGGGCGATGAGTATCCCTGATGCTCGCCCACCCTGATCTCTCATAACACCAGCGGTAACATTCCTTGATCGGAGGAAATGCATACGGGCTAGCTGCTGGTCAGCGTGATGTCAGCGGGGAGTGAAGAACAACAGGCAATGCGTGTTCTAGCTCTGGCGAACAGATCCACCTCCGCTCTCCCTTAACGCTAGCGGTTCCAGATCATCCGAACCGACTCGGGGTGCAATCTCCACTCTCCTTAAGGATTTATGTATGAAACCACAGACGTGCTGTCGGTGCGAATCAGTACATTTTGCTGGTCCAGCTGTGGCTGAAAATCCTTTAGAGCTAAGAAGACTGCTTCCAGCTCCAGGCGATTTAAGTGCCACTGGCTCTGAGATTCCAGCTACAGTCCCGAAGCTGGCATTCCCTCGCACACTACTCCCCAGCCGCTGTAATACCCTCAACTGAACAGAGCTGCCCTGCCTGAAAGGCGCAGGGAAGACAATTGGCCGTGGCTCGATCTCGCGAGAGGCGGGATTCATCTCCACGCGATCTCACGAGAGGCAGGCTCTCATCCCACGCGATCTCACGAGAGGCAGGGTCTCATCCCCCACGCGATCTCGCGAGGCGGGCCATAGCTTAGGGACTCTAAGTGAATAAACAGAGAGTCTATGTGGCTGATAAGCGTGTCCAGGGACCGAGCTAAAATCAGCCAATCGTCCAGATAGTTGAGGATGCGCCTTCCGCTCGATCTGAGTGGGAAGTGCTGCATTGATGCACTTTGAAAGTGCGTGGGGCGGAGCAGCCCGGACGGGGAACAGAGTATTGGATCGCTGTGCTTCTCCTGACAGTTGACAGCTATTCAGAAAAACCGTCTGTGTATGCGGTGCTATCCGAATGTGAAAGTACGCGTCCTTTAAATCCACGGACGCAAACCAGTCCCAGGCGGTCGCGCCAGGATCTGCTTAGCGTTAGCATCCTGAACGGACGCTTTCCAAGCGCTCTGTTGATGGGTCCGAGATCTAGAATCGGGCAGAGTCTACCCTCTCTCTAGGCACCCCAAACAGCGGCTGGACAAAACAGCCGTCCGCCTGTTCGCTGAAAATTGCTCTATTGCTCCTTCCCGAGCAATTGTATAGCTCTTGTTAGGATAAGGGCATTTCGAGTCAGTGTTAGAGACTACGCCACGCCATTGAAAGCGGGGTGGTCTGTGTCTGAATTGAAGGGTGTACCTCGCTCTTATGCAGAGCAGCCAGCGTGAGATTCTTGGAATCGCTTCTCAGCTCATGAACTGACACAGCGGCTACAGCGGCTGGCAGCTATAACCCGTGTGGGCAGTGGGTCCGGTCGCTAAGGGAGGCGGCGGCGGTGGTGACTGAGCGAGGAGGAAAGCTCCTCGTGCAAGCGTATGCTTTAATGAACACACTTAGGTCCACACATTTTACAATTTTGAGACAGCTTGAGGCTCCTGCACTGGTCGTGGTGCCTCTTCCCGGGTCTCTTAACTTGTCAAAGAAGACCTCGATCCGGGGTCTTCTACAACATAGCGGCTGTAATAACTACAGGCTGACTATGCTATACGACCTAGTTGAACACCACATGAAGGGGCGTAAACAACTGGCGTAATAGTCCGGCGAAATCTGGGAGGCTGATAGGATGCGCCCTTCAAGGCATCAGGTGACTCCTCGCCTTCGCGCAGTCTTCCACAATATAGCGGCTGTAATAACCACAGGCTGACTGCTATACGACCTAGTTGAACACCACGTGAAGGCGTAAACAACTGGCATAATAGTCCGGCGAAATCTGGGAGGCTGATAGGATGCGCCCTTCAAGGCATCAGGTGACTCCTCGCCTTCGCGCAGTCTTCTACAATATAGCGGCTGTAATAACCACAGGCTGACTGCTATACGACCTAGTTGAACACCACGTGAAGGGGCGTAAACAACTGGCGTAATAGTCCGGCGAAATCTGGGAGGCTGATAGGATGCGCCCTTCAGGGCATCAGGTGACTCCTCGCCTTCGCGCGATCTTCTACAATATAGCGGCTGTAATAACTACAGGCTGACTGCTATACGACCTAGTTGAACACCACGTGAAGGGGCGTAAACAACTGGCGTAATAGTCCGGCGAAATCTGGGAGGCTGATAGGATGCGCCCTTCAGGGCATCAGGTGACTCCTCGCCTTCGCGCGCTTTTCGGCGCAGGGGTGTCATGTGACTCCTCACCTTCGCGCGCTTTTCCGCGCAGGGGTGTCATGTGACTCCTCACCTTCGCGCGCTTCCCGCGTAGGGGTGTCAAGTGACTCGCCTTCGCGCGCTTTCCGCGCAGGGGCATCAGATCCCATCGCCTTCGCGCGCTTTGTGAATTAGAAAAACATGTCCTCTACACACAAGGCGCCGCCGATGTTATCATGTGAATTATAAAAAGTTCACTACACACTGTAGCCGCTGACAAGGGGCTGTTACCATGTGAATTATAAATGTCCTCTACCCACTGTAGCCGCTAATAAGGGGCTATTATCATGTGAATGAGAGGTTGTCCCGATCACACGGTAGCCGCTAATGAGGGGCTATTATCATGTAATGAGAGGTTGTTCCGAACACACGGTAGCCGCTAATGAGGGGCTATTATCATGTGAATGAGAGGTTGTTCCGAACACACGGTAGCCGCTAATGAGGGGCTATTATCATGTGAATGAGAGAGGAGCGATTGTGCTTTGCAAACAGCAGAACGCCGCTCTGAGGCGGGGGCTGCATGCCTACACAGTGGGTTCTTCCGTGCAGCATCTGCGGCGACGTGAGATCCCTTTGCTCCCGCATCTGCCCTCGGCTCTCCGCACCGCCATGGAAGGGGGGCGTGAGAAGCCGGGCTGATGTCCTGTCCTGCAGGTTCGACGGTGAGAGGAATGCGGACATTTAGTCGGCATGAGCTCATCACCTGAGTCCCGAAGGTCCACCGCTGATCAGAGGGCAGACGGACTACCTTAAGAAATGTCATACTCACCTGAACGCTGCAGAGGAGCAGCCATGAGGCCTGCCCTCGAATGAGCGAACCTTAACCGTGAGTTGTAACATTTTAAGCCATAACCTAGGTTCAGCAAAGTGAAGAAAAAGATTCTGACGTAATTGTCGCGGGCGCTGCATTTATACTGCCTCTCGAGCTCGTCATATTTGCATGCTTCGCGACAATTGGCCAGTCATTGACTGGCGTGAGCCAATAGGTCTTTAGGAAAGGTTGGAGGGAAGGAGTTCCCATAACGGAGAAATCTCCGTGATGTCTCGTGACAGCTTGAAAGGGAACTGTTTTAAATAATAATAATTAAAAAAGGTTTCTTGAGCAGGAAATCAGCATATCAAAATTATTTCTGAAGGATCATGTGACACAAGACAGGAGTAATGATGCTGAACATTCAGCTTTGATCACAGAAATAAATGACATTTTACAATATATTGAAATGGAAAGCAGTTGTGATACATAGTAAAACTGTATTTTGGATAAAATCAAATCTTGGTGAGCAAAAGAGGCTTCTTTAAAAAATTGTTTAAAACATTTTACTTTTCAAAAACTTTTAACTGGTAGTTTATATACATTACAAAAAATTTATATAATGTGATATATATATATATATATATATATTGCATTTTTGTCCCCCTCACTTCTGAAATTATGGCTACGCCCCTGGCAACCACTCATGTAATTTTGATCTACAAATACTTTGAGTGTGAAACATTTGGAAGTTTTGGGCTCTTGACAGCTCTGCAATTTCATCACATCAATTCACCCTCTACCGTATTATATTTGTTTTCTAATGTGAAATTATATGGTTTTAGCGAAAAAACAAAAAAAAGACTTTTATTTTGGGATGATGGTGTGACATCATAAAGTGGGATTTACATTTTTGCCTGGCTCCGCTTTGCGAGCCTCCGCTGATTGCGCGCACACCTTCCCAAACAAACGAGGCTTTTATACTTGACACTTTCGCCGTTGAGATATTCTTTGAAACGACAGGGGGCTTTGAGGAGTAATTCTCCTCTAAAACCATCAGGAATCACGGGTGAGAAGTAATTTAGAAGTCAAGTACAAGACATCTCGCGTGATGAATGAGTTGAATTAACAATTTCTTTATGAACTGATTAAAATACTCTTAAGCTTATTTGGGTTTATTTCGCTTCAAACACAAGACAACTTTAATCAAATTGTGTATAAATAGTGTCTACACTAATTCTAATTCTATTTTTATACAATAAAAATAAAACGTACTTGAATTAAAAATCCTTGGACAACCTATGCAAAAAACAAAACTATAAGCATTGTTTTACGTCAAAGCGTCAAAAAAGCACCTGATGGAGTTTGAACTTCACATTAAACTGCTTCCGTTTCACACAAATGCTGGCACAGATGTGCATGTTCGGCTAGAATCGCTCAGAATTCATGAATCTTCGCAAGCGGAGCTGCGTGGAAAGTTACAAAAAATGTTGTGCACACCGCCACGCGAACAGACGGCGCGCAAACTTAAAGCGAGCTTCCGCCAACACCGCGATGACATCATATTTGGCACGCGCACCCAAGCAAACTTGCAAACATGTGGAGTAGAAATCAGCCTTAAGCCCTGTTCACACCGCCAGCGACACACAGCGACATGATCACATTAATTTTCAATGGAGATCTGGCGACTTCCGGCGACAAGAGCGACAGTGCCCGATGGCAACGGAATGTGGGCATGTCAAGCGATGCGGGTCAAGCGACAAAAGCTAAAGATTGCTCAACTTTATGCAAATTAACAGCAAATTTCGTGAGTGACAACCAATAGGAGTGAAGAATCTGTAAGCGGAGCTCACACGTCACCGTGTCAAGTGCATGCAAGACAGGACAGATTTCTGGAGCGATCTCACTGCTTTAAATGATTTGATTGTAACGACATAAAAATTATGCGTGGAAAATAAACTGTTGGCAGTGTAAAGCGAGTTTGAGTCATACATTGATAGTTCATGCACTGAGCACTGCTGTAGTTTATTTAACAACACTCACCAACAGCAGAATGCTACTTTTATTTCTTTAAGTCCAAGTCCTATTCAGATTGGAATGATATCTTAGTTTTACCGGCTATATATATCGTTTTTGATTGCATTTTGTAAAGATATGTCCAGACGTGCGGCCTACCAATAACATTAGAGCGACAGCAGTAGGGACGCCCACAAGCATCTTCACAGTACAAAGTCTAGCGACATACAGCGGAAAAAAAATAGCTGGCGGTGTGAACGGGGCTTTAAGGCTGCGTCACGCGCCCGCGTCTGTGATTCGGCTGAAGAAAGGTGTGTGCTTTAAACTATTTAAAGTGTTTAAATCAACTGAGCATGTTTAGAGAATTCTATGTAAAACTGTGGAATTAATTATTAACTAGTGTAACATTGCTTACGTAACGATGCTTTATCTATTTCATGCGTGAAAAGCACTCCCACACATGAGTAACAGTGCTGCAACTGTATCGTGAATCAGTTGATTATAAACACGAGTTTTGAAACACAGAGTCAACTGAATCAAATGCATCGCAAAATGATTCACTGTTTTGAATCCCTCGAATCTGTTGCTCAAAGCAGTGTAATTACAACGAGAACAATAACAAACGTGTAATGACAACTTTTACAAAACAACTGCAAATGTTTTCATGAAAGTGTAATCTAATTAAATATAACATACAAATCAGTTAATACCAAATTAAGATATTAATAAGAATGTATATAAATTGAATGCTAGTTGTTTTTTGTCATATCAGGCCATTTGCTCTCACTCTAACTGACTAACTAGTGTGCTGAGCTAAAGAGCTGACTGAGGCACGCATGAGATATTTAGCTTATTTTTCGGCATTTGAAAATGCAGTTTGGATTTGATTTTTCTTTCTGTTTATTTTGGTCTTAAACACGGATAACCTCAGCTGAGATCCACGTGACACTATTATAATAATGTAGTTTATTAAAAAAGAGAGTGAAGACATTAGGATTGAAGAAGTATTCAGAGTCCAACATGAAGATATTGAGGAACAAACAGGTTGGTTTTCATTCTCAAAGCTGAACTCACTCATTTTATCCTTATGTAAGTGTCCAGCTCCACAGAATACAGAAAACTATTGTTAATATTTTTCATTACTAAATGGGTGGATATTTTTGGTGGTTCGTTTTTTTTGGCTTGTCAATTTTAAGGCCCCTATAATGCAAGATCCACTTTTACATGGTGTTTGGACATAAATGTTTGTTGGCAGTGTGTGAACACAACCACCCTTCAATGATAAAAATTCCTCCCACTTCTTATTTTTTAATTTACATTAAACCAAACCAGTCTCACTAGGCCTGCCATTTTGATTCTCAAAGCCCTATTCGCACAGGATTGGTATTATCTAGGGCCCTCGTGTGATTTAGAAATGACCCCCCACCCCTCCACATTTGAATTTCAAGTGGCACCATCGCACAAGATAAACAAAACCTTTGATTTTACTCTAATTTACAGACTTATCTCCCGGATATGCAAGGCTTTGCATAACATTATCATAAACAGAAGAATGTTCTTTACCGCATGCTGCTATACATGTCATCCATCTACATATAATCAATCTTGTTTTTGCTCTTCTGATGGTTTTCAGCTTCATTTTTGTGCAAATTGTATAGTAGTGGTGTATAGCGTAATGACCCAGCACCCAAAATACTATCAAAACACTTTGTAGCCTTCATTCTTCACAAAATATGGATAAAAAGGCGCACATGAAACAAAAACATTTAAAACTAATATACGACCCACCAAATCCTGGCCAAATCACGGAGATGCCAATTCACACAGGACTAATATTATCACAGGACCTCGGTGTTCAGCGAAATATGGTAGGTCATTTGCAGGGGAATTTTTACCTTACAAATTATAGACATGGGCGATTTGCACGGGATTAAGATCACAGACAACCAACGCAATTATTACATATGACTAGAGGTCACCAGGTAATACTAATCCCGTGCAAATAAGGCTTAAAGGCAGGGTAAGCAATTAAAAAAAAAGGGAGTCGGGGCCGAGTACCAAAACAAACTTGTAGCCAATCAGCTGTAAGGGGCGTGTCTACTCATGATATGGAGGAGAGTCTTTTTTCCCAAGAGAGCGTTTAGGGAAAAGCCGAGCCAAGTAACAGAAAGATAGAGATGGCAGATAAAAAACAAAAGAGGAAAATGTCTGTGGAACGATAAGGCAAGAAGGAGCGCTGGAGAGAACTCAAGGAGTGGAAGGCCTGTGATCGGACGTCGAGGTTGCTTAGTTTCTTCCTGATAGGTGAGTTACACCGTGCCTACCCTGGACGTGCCACGCCGCAACAGCTAAAGCATGCCTACACTGGACGCGTGTATTTCAGGCGAGAATGTAGTTTAAAACTCAAATCTGCGGTTTATTTATAAAAACAGCGCCTATTTGAAAATGTGCTTTGCCGATTTCAGAGATGTGAACTCCACGCGATCACCGGGCACTCAATGCTCATGTATACCGAAGAGAGGAGCATAACCTCGGCTAGTCGTTCTGACATTTGCCGCTGGCTCTGATGTCTCTATAGTGGATAAACATAAGATATAATTTATTTTGGGTAAATGGCCAAAAAGGTAGTAGTTCAAAAGGTCGAATCTAACCTAAGTATCCTACCGCATCACAAAGATCCTCATCGAACCGACCTGCTGAGAAAATCCCAGTTCAATGTTGGAGATGCAGAGGACAGCATCCACCAGGCAAGTGTCCACACTATAACCCACCACAGTCCCCTCAGTCATCTACACACCAATTTACCAGCAGCAAACATCCCTATTCATCTCCTCAGACAAGGGGTCAGTCTTCTAACAACTCTGTGACTGCTACTAGAATGCAGAAGCCTCCATCTTCCACCAAGAAGGCCTCTATCTTCACAAGCCCTAATGCACTAATAACAGTACCTCAACAGTACCTCCCATTAGTATTGCTGCCTGGACTGGAAAAGCCATCGTGGATACTGGTGCAAGTTACACACTTATTCATGAAAGTCTCATGAAACAGCTCACATCACCAGATCAGCTCCATCCATGGTCCTGAGGTCCTCTCTATCTAGCAAATGGAGAAGCAGAGATTCCATTAGGCTGCATGAATACCACCATACACCTCCATGGTCAAGCTTTCACTATACCTGCTACTGTTCTGTCGTCACAAGTGTTACATCCCCAGGATGTATTTGTTGTATTTATTGTTGGTGTGTTTTCCTGCCCTTTGGGTGTGGTTATGTTTTTCTTGTGTGTGTGTGTGTGTGTGTGTGTGTTCTCTCCCTCTATCTCTCTCACTCTCTGCTTAATTGGCAGTTGCAAATTGCCCACAGGTGGTGCTCATCAAAGAGGGTGCTGCTGACGCTGTTGCTACAAAAGTGCAGAGAGAACACTGCTTGAAGAGGTTCACTTCTCCCCTGCTCCAGACTTGTGGTGTAGCCTTTAAAGAGCTGTTGATTGTGGCATAAAAGTATAATCTGTTGAGAGTAAGCTGTATTCACTTTTTTTTCCTGTTGACCAGCAGTGTGTGTTGACTTTAAAAGTGACTACCTTAATTTACTTGGTTACATGTACTAAAAGGTATTGCATCTTATTTTGAATAATTTGATTTATGGTTAGATCGGAAGCTGTAGGGAGAGGGTGCCATTTTATTTTGTATTCCTGTTTATCCCTGTTTTTGGTTGGTGAGGGAGCTTAGGAAAGCTATTGTTGTTGATTTATTTTCTTTTACCTGGATAGGTTATTTAGTACTCCTCCTGTTAGTTAGCTGCTGTTTTGTTTGTTGTTTTGGCCAGGCCCTCTCCTGAAGACATTTATTGCTTCCTTGATTTTCTTGCTTTTCTAAATAAATTGCTTAAGTTTGTTAAACCTAGTGGTTGTTGCTTTTCTGGGGCAGAGGACTGGGTGACTCCTCGTTTTATTAATTTCTTCCTTCCTAGATTTTAGTTAACCTGTTACTCCCACTCCCAACCCTAGACTGGGGAACGGGAACGTAACACAAGCCCTCGCCTATGCTGTAGTCCTGGGGTTGGATTTTATTTTCTTCAGTGGAATGCAGCTTAATGTCACTGATCAAAAATATTATTTTAAGCTTGCACCTGCAAAAGAGTACCCCTTTCAATGGGCCATTCGTTTGGTCCTAAGACTGCAAAAATTTGATTTCATCATTGAGTACAGAAAAGGGAAACTCAATGTAGCCCCAGATGCACTATCCAGGTCTTCACCAACCTCGAGCTGCAGTCTGTATACCAGCCACAAGGATCCAGACTTCCCAGCTTTAGCGACGGTCTTCGTCCCTCTTGGCCGCAAAGCCTTTGTAGTGTTGAGTTCCTCCTCAACAGAAAGCTAATTGAACAATTGTGAAAAATAGAGAGATTGTTCCCACCCAGTTTTGAACTGGGAACCTTTCGCGTGTTAGGCGAACGTGATAACCACTACACTACAGAAACCTGTCTTCTGGAAGCAAGCCGAAATCTTTAGGTGCATGCTCAGTGAAAAGCGCATAAAGGTAAAGCGTTCTTAAGGCAACTGACAGCGCAAAGGGTTCATACTTTTCTTCAAAAGGGAACAGCTGTTTCTACTCGGTTTCGAACCGAGGACCTTTCGCGTGTAAGGCGAAAGATCACTACACTACAGAAACCTGCAGCCAAGGCTAAGTCTGACTTTTCCATCGCACGCTTCTTGGAACACGAAACAAACTACAGATTGCGTTTCACTCTTTAATCTTCAAATAACTTCTATTTTTAGCAGCAAACTAAGCATTTTTTTTCCAGTGCTCAGCTGGAATCCTCAAGACTTTCATTTTTGCATCAACTACAGCTTTAGCGACGGTCTTCGTCCCTCTTGGCCGCAAAGCCTTTGTAGTGTTGTGTTCCTCCTCAACAGAAAGCTAATTGAACAATTGTGAAAAATAGAGAGATTGTTCCCGCCCAGTTTCGAACTGGGGACCTTTCGCGTGTTAGGCGAACGTGATAACCACTACACTACGGAAACATGTCTACTGGAAGCAAGCCGAGATCTTTAGGTGCACGCTCGGTGAAAAGCGCATAAAGGTAAAGCGTTCTAAAGGCAACTGACAACGCAAAGGGTTCATACTTTTCTTCAATCTGCAAATACCTTCTATTTTTAGCAGCAAACTAAGCATTTTTTTCCAGTGCTCTGCTGGAATCCTCCAGACTTTCATTTTTGCATCAACTACAGCTTTAGCGACGGTCTTCGTCCCTCTTGGCCGCAAAGCCTTTGTAGTGTTGAGTTCCTCCTCAACAGAAAGCTAATTGAACAATTGAGAGATTGTTCCCACCCAGTTTCTAAGTGGGGACCTTTCGCGTGTTAAACGAACATGATAACCACTACACTACGGAAACCTGTTTTCTGGAAGCAAGCCGAAATCTTTAGGTGCACGCTCGGTGAAAAGCGCATAAAGGTAAAGCGTTCTAAAGGCAACTGACAACGCAAAGGGTTCATACTTTTCTTCAATCTGCAAATACCTTCTATTTTTAGCAGCAAACTAAGCATTTTTTTCCAGTGCTCAGCTGGAATCCTCAAGACTTTCATTTTTGCATCAACTACAGCTTTAGCGATGGTCTTCGTCCCTCTTGGCCGCAAAGCCTTTGTAGTGTTGAGGTCCTCCTCAACAGAAAGCTAATTGAACAATTGTGAAAAATAGAGAGATTGTTCCCGCCCAGTTTCGAACTGGGGACCTTTCGCGTGTTAGGCGAACGTGATAACCACTACACTACGGAAACATGTCTACTGGAAGCAAGCCGAGATCTTTAGGTGCACGCTCGGTGAAAAGCGCATAAAGGTAAAGCGTTATTAAGGCAACTGACAGCGCAAAGGGTTCATACTTTTCTTCAAAATTGAACAGCTGTTTCTACTCGGTTTCGAAACCAAAGACCTTTCGCGTGTAAGGCAAACGTGATGACCACTACAATACAGAAACCTGCAGCCAAGGCTAAGTCTGACTTTTCCATCGCACGCTTCTTGGAACACGAAACAAACTACAGATTGCGTTTCACTCTTTAATCTTCAAATAACTTCTATTTTTAGCAGCAAACTAAGCATTTTTTTTCCAGTGCTCAGCTGGAATCCTCAAGACTTTCATTTTTGCATCAACTACAGCTTTAGCGACGGTCTTCGTCCCACCATCCTCTGTATAGCTCCTTCTGCCAGTTGCTATCTTCTGCCTTCTCTGTAGTTGATCCGAGTGACCTGGAAAAACTGAAGCACGCATACAGATTCTGTGGTATCGAGCCTGCTAATCCTACCAAGCAGCACATCAGAGAGCACTGCAGGACAAAAGTCCCACATCCCAGAGAGCTGGTCCAAAGAGTGGAAGACGTGCTTCACCATTTCTATCTGGCAAAGGATCCCAACAACATCTTCCTTTTTAAACCTTCAATGTTAAAAATGTGGTGGATTCAGCATATCCACATCCTTAGAGGCTGCCTGAGTGACCCTGAGGTGGAGGAAGGAATCCTCTACAGACACGGTGGAACCCTACAGCTGAATCATGTCAAGGGTGATGGAGCTGCTGTGCCCATTTGGATATCTGTCAGAGGAACTTCACAACAGGAGGGGTTTCATTTCCACCAGGCTTGGTGGGTAACGGACAATCGAGTCTCTCCTGAGTTGTTCCAGGCACAGGGTATGACTGGTGTGGCACACTGGAATTATCAGCGGCTGGTGGACCTGAAGCAGCCTGGGGTTGGCTTACCTAGAGTGTCTGACCCTGTTTTGATTATAGAGTTAAACAGGGCATCTATAAGAGTGACAGGGCAACCCAAATATCCAGCCTTGCACATCTCCAGCAGGTCACAGGAGAGAGGTTAGGCCTGAAATATGTGGAGCCAGGCTGTCGACCTGTGCTGCTTAACTTTGACAAACACAAAATCAAGAAGACAGGCCTAGGAGATGTGGAGATACAAGAAGAGTCTTCATCTGGCGTTCGGTTCTCATTCACATCTCAGGTAAGAATTTGAACTTATTTTTGGTAACAGACTTTTAATAAAAAATACTTTTATAATTCTCACTTGCATATTACACTCATTTTACTTAATTTCAGGAATGCTTAGAGGATACCTCTTCTGCAAAGACCCCTCTTGCTGCAGAACCAGAGGCCACCCAACAGACTGCCATTTTTCATCATTTTTCCACTCCAAGTGCTGTGACAGTGAAGGAACAAACATCCGAGGAGTGTCTTTTAGATGCAGATAATTATATTATGCATTCAGGCGTCAATGTGTGTAATCTGTCTGCCTCATCTATGCACACAAAACACAAATACTTAATTTAGTAATTTTGTGAATCTCTTTTAGAACTCCAAAGCCCATCACCACTGCCTGTAGCCACTTCTCCCTGTGCTGCTCACACTGGGCCCATTAAGACAGGTGGCAGAGTCTTTGTGTTGGACCATAACAGATGGACAGATCCAATGAGAAATGCCATTGATGGTTTGCTGGCCAAGCACCACGGGAGCGAGGAACTTCTTAGAAAGGTGGATGCTGAATATGCTGCTATGGTACAAAGTGCCTGCACTGACCCCAACAGCCTTCTGCACTCAACCACAAAGCAGCACAAGCAGGTACATAAAACACCTTTCTAAAAAAAAGAACACTAATGCTTCTCTCAACACCAGCCCAGAAAAGCTCTTGGAAACCCAGCAGTTATGGCAGCGCCTTCACTCAAGCAGTGAAACTATCAGTGTCCCAGTGACTGTACTGCCACCTGCCCCAGTTAATCCACCTGCAAAGGCTGTTCCTGAGGCAGTCCCTCTGGACCAGGCAGCGCTCGAGAAGATGGTGAAGGACATCGTAGAGAAGCAGCAGGCAGTTCAGCAGCAACAACAACAGCAGGCACCGCAAAAAAAGCAAACCAGATCCTGTTTAGCCTGTGGCCAGCCTAAGTCTCAATACATAGGTGATGGCTCCTCAATACATTTCTTTTATCAAGGTAGTGATGTTAAATACTTCTACTGCTCCAAGAAAGTATTTGACACATATTCAGCAGAGGGCCTGACCAACCCCAGAATGCCTTTTGAAGACTTTGCAGGGACTTCTTTTTTTCAGCGGGAACTGGAGGCCTCTAAGCAGAGAGGGGCAGAAAGGAAGAGGGTCACCGAGGAGAGAAGCAAGCGGAAGTCAGCAGTGGAGCATCCTACTGGTCGTCTGTGCAGATTCTGCCACCTGCCACTGAAACAAGGACCCAGCAGTCCTCATATTCATATTGTTTTCCCTGAAGTGGCAGGCAAATACATTTACTGTCCTGCTAAAGTGTTTTACCTTTATCAGGCTCAGGGAATGAGTGCGGAAATGTCATGGAGAGTCTTTCAGCAGTCTCCATTCTATGAGGCTGAGAAGCAGAGGTGGATGGACAAAAATAAAAAAATAACTTCAAAAAACAGTATTTGAGGTCTGGGCATTTCATTTTCCAAAGACATTTCTTGCACAAGGTTATGTATATATATTTTTTTTTATTATTTCATTTATTTCCATTTGTTCATTAAAATACCAAAAGTATTATATTTTATTTTATTGCATTGTATTTTAGTGTTTTTTTTATTTTATTTACTTGCATTGTTTATCGTGCTCAGTTTTGTAAACACTGTATGTTAATAACTGTTACTAATACACTCTGTACATTATTACTAAATATAAAAATACATATTTTTCTTGTTTTTTCCCTGTGTTATTCACAATTTTAGATTGTATTATTATTACTGTTGTTTAATCTATAATTTAAAATGATTTCATTTATTTCAATTTGTTAATTACAAATAATACCAACAGTATTATATTGACTTGCATTATTTTATCTTGCTCAGTTTTGTAAATATTATTATAATAACTGTTACTATTAAATTCTATTTAATTTCAAATACATTTTCTCTAGTATTTTTCCTGTGTTTTCCAAAACTTTAGTTCCCCTTCATGGGAACTCGAACTGCGTCCCCTAGGGGTCGCTACGGGGAACGCCCTCAGCGTGACTCGGTCTGAAGATACATATGAAAAACACCACCTGTTGGCGGCGACAGCCAGCAGCGTCACTACCGGCGTGCCACAATATAAGTGCCGCGGCGAAAACATCATCAGCTTTTCGTCTTCACTGACTGGTTTGTTTGAAGCGTGCAGAGTGAATCTGGTAAGAGTACAGTTTTCTAACTCTACTAGGGAGCACTAGCAAGGCGTTTAGGAAGTGTGTGGATCCGTGTCCTCGTTATTTGACACCCGATGACACACACGACTGTTGCGTCTTTGTTTGGGCATGGAGCACGCACGCGATGTCCTTGAGGGGGCGGTTTGCGTGCATTGTGAGCGGCTCTCTATGAGGAAGCTCAGCTCTCGCCTGTCCCTCTTTTCGAGGAAAGAGGGCAGCCGTCTGCTTCCACGATTCAAGACCCACCGTTGCCGAGGCACGGAGGCGAATGAAATCGTGGGGTTCGCAGTTGGATGTGGCCGATAAGCTGGAAAGGGACCGCCCCTTTTCGCGTCGGCCGAGCAGAGTGAGCTGCTGGATTGTGATGATGCGATCTTTCTGACATCATCAGATGCAGCAGCTAGTGCTCCGCTGCATATGAACGAGTTTTGGAGGTTATGGATTATAAAAATAAATTTAAATAACCCCCAGCTCGGTGAGCCTTCCTTTCTTCATAAATCTCGATGTGGAGGTTGAGAAGGAGTGGGAAAAGCTATATTTTCTCGTATTCATAGGTTTCAGCATACTAGTTATGCTGACACTGAGGATGCGTGAAAATGGCTATGAGGATGCCCCTGTGCAAGAGATGATAACCAGCTTATCTCTATGGCGAGACATCCTCTCTCAAGGCTCCCTCCTGGCCATCTAAGCCCCTGAATCTCGCTTAAATGGCAGGGCATATGCAGCAGCAGGTCAGACCCGTCCGTTGCACACGGCAGCGTACCAGACTGACCTGCTAAAAGTCCTGGATAAGGTCCAGGTCTGAGCCCGAACAACCAGGGGTCCTAACCCATCTCGGTCTGAGGATCAGAGATGGGCTTAGAAAAACTAGTCTCGCGACTCATGCCCCTCCCTCCTGCGGCTAGGGTGAGACAGGCGCGGGTCAGAGAGCAAGCCCTCTCATTCCTCTCTAATTCCCCTGTAACCACCGTAAACTCCACCGACCGAGGTTAGGTGGAAGTTTCCTGCACCTAACTCCCTACCTTCCGCCGCTCACTCCCTTGTGAGCGGCGGAGTTCCCTCTCATTCTGAGGAATGAGTTCTCCGCTCCTCAGAGCTCTGTGATAGGTCGCTCTCCGTGCTGGTCGAGCTAGCATTGCTCCCCTCACTATAGAGGGTTATCTATGAGCATGCCGCTCCCTGCTGAGCGTCTGAGTTCCTTCTCATTCTGAGGAATGAGTTCTCCGCTCTCCAGAGCTCGATATAGGTAGCATTATAGGCTCTCATTCTGAGGAATGAGTTCCCAACTAAGAACTGCAGTCAGGTGGACATATGATGACTTCAGGCAGGTTCTGTATTCTCGAACTGCCTTACTGATGGTCTGGACGTGAGTCCCCTCGGAGGTTTCTGCGGATCCTCCTGGATCTTCAGTCATTCTGGTCACCACTGCAAGGGTAGAGCCAGCATTACTCCCCTCACGATAAGAGGGTTACCTATGAGTATGCCGCTCCCTTCTGAGCGGCTGAGTGTCTTTTCATTCTGAGGAATAAGTTCTCCACTCTCCAGAGCTCGTTATAGGTAGAGCTAGCATTGCTCCCCTCGTTAGAGGATCACCTTTGAGCATGCCGCTCCCTGCGGAGCGTCTGAGTTCCCACTCATTCTGAGGAATGAGTTCTCCGCTCCTCAGAGCTCTGTGATAGGTCGCTCTCCTTGCGGGTCGAGCTAGCATTGCTCCCCTCACTATAGAGGGTTATCTATGAGCATGCCGCTCCCTGCTGAGCGTCTGAGTTCCTTCTCATTCTGAGGAATGAGTTCTCCGCTCTCCAGAGCTCGTTATAGGTAGAGCCAGCATTACTCCCCTCATTAGAGGGTTACCTATGAGTATGCCGCTCCCTTCGGAGCGTCTGAATGTCCACTCATTCCGAGGAATGAGTGTTCCGCTCCCCAGAGCTCGCTGTTGGTAGAGCCAGCATTGCTCCCCTCATTAGAGGGTCATCTTTGAGCATGCCGCTCCCTGCGGAGCGTCTGAGTTTCCCTCTCATTCTGAGGAATGAGTTCTCCGCTCCTCCGAGCTCTGTGATCTCTGTGAAAGTTCGCTCGCCTTGTTGGTCGAGCCAGCATTGCTCCCCTCAACCAGAGGGTCATCTATGAGCTTGCCGCTCCCTTCTGAGCGTCTGAGTTCCCTCTCACTCCGAGGAATGAGTAGTTCTCCGCTCCAGGGCATAGAACGTTCTTCTAATAAGTGCACACGCGAGACTTTGGGCACTTTCTAAAATCCACTCAGTGGTAAGTCCGCACATCAAGGTTCTGCGTTCTTTCTAAAATCCCGAAGGGTAGGGTTCTGGCACAGCGTGCCCTTTTTGAGTTGGTTAAAGCCCCGGCTTGTGCCTTGGGCCCCGCTCCCCTGTCCCATATATGTTGGGTCCAAAAAAAAAAAAAGGGAAAAGAAAGGGGTGTACGCTACCAAGAGGTCTGTTGAGACAGTTCCCTCGGTAAGCTTGAGAGCAAGTGGTAACCCCTGAGTGATCGGCCAGGACCTAGTGAGCCAGGTGCCTGGCCATATCCCCTTAAAGGAATCTTTCTGATTCCAAGACTTTGAGCTCTACCCTAGGCCCGGTAATCCCGGCACCTAGAACAGGTAAGTACTAGGGTATGCAGCTCGGGCCTTTGGCCGAAGGGGATAATATCACTGACAGCCATCAGCCGTCCCAGGGGCAACTCCCTTAGCCGGGTAGAGCTGGCTTGGTGCTCGCCTTTTTTGAGAAATTGGCTTGCATTCCCCTCAGCATGGTGAAGTGGGTATAACGTTCCCGTGGCGACCCCTAGGGGACGCAGTTCGAGTTCCCATGAAGGGGAACGTCTCAGGTTACGTGTGTAACCATGGTTCCCCAGTGGGGAGCGAGACACTCGTCCTGGGCTTGAGCCATGCGGACGCAAGCTTCAGGCGAAGAAGCTGATGATGTTTTCGCCGGCGGCACTTATATTGTGTACGCGGTAGTGGCGTCATGGGCTGTCGCCGGCCAACAGGTGGTGTTTTTTCATATGTATCTTCAGACCGAGTCACGCTGAGGGCGTTCCCCGTAGCGACCCCTAGGGGACGCAGTGTCTCGTTCCCCACTCGGGGAACCATGGTTACATACGTAACCTGAGACGATTTTATTTTTATTATTATTGAATCTTTAAATGTAAATTAGTTTATTCCCATTTGTTAATTAAAATGCCAGAAGTATTGGCCTTATTTGCATTGCATTAAATGTTGTTTATAAGTCAATTTTATAGGCATTGTTATTAACTTGCTCAGATATGTAAACACTAAATGTTAATAACTGTTTCTAATAAACAAAATTATTTAATTTAAAACACATTGTTCTTGTTTTTCTTGTGTTCTCCACAACTTTAGATTTATTTTTTGTTGTTTAATCTATATTTATTTAATATATATTTCTTTAATTATTATATATTTGATTTAGAACTGTACTGTAGTAATTACATTTTTTCAGTTTTATATAATATGTATATTATTGAACTATAAATACAATTGTGAACTTACTTTTTTGCTGTTTATGGTTATATATCATACATATGGGTTTTCTGTATATAGTTATACAAATATAAAGTTAATATTTCTTCAAAAATAGAGGTCGAAAACATTATTCAAATGTTATTTTCATCTATTAAAGATAACTATACCATATTATAATGTAAATATTCATTAAAAGTGTTGCACATTTTGTATATGCTACACAAGAACAATTGTTACAAGTTTTATTTTATCTTTGTGCACAAAGTTCGTCTACATAATCGTACTTAAAGTGTATTTAGATGCAAAACGATTACAAATTCATTTTGTGGTATTTGTGGTCGAGGCGGGATTCTAACCTACAATTTTGTGTAATTTATTCGGTCTGCCTCCCTGGAATTTCCTTCGTTCCTATTGGCTAGTTAGCACTCTACACCTATTCGCGACTGGCCACTGCTTGGAAGGCAGCTATGCTCGCCACTATACCACCAACACATTTGGTGGATGTGGGCTTGCACGGTCAGTAAAAATGCTCAAACTCGAAGCGCATGAGTCACTGATAGGCCCACTGGAGCTAAAGTGATCTTTGTTTGGGCCCAACACTAAAGAGAGCATGTCCAGGGTTTGGATCCCATCACAATCAAGAAAGCTCTGTCTTTCCATGTTGGCTAAATAAATATGAAAGCTTGACGCAGGGACAGCAAAAGCTGCAAATATAGAAAATGACCAGCTGCGCATTGTACATTTACTGGGAATCAGGGTTGAGAAGCCACACTGACAAGCAGGTACAGGATGGATTACGAGAGAACCTTTCGTGGCACAATCAAATGGAGCTCCTTCAAGCCAATTATGCTTAAGCATCAAGTTTCAGTTTAAAGAACGCACTTCTGAAGTAACAGAGCACGCAGCCATGCATTGACCGGGAATCGAACCCCGGACTCCCGCATGGGAGGCAAGAAATCTACTTCTGAACCACCAATACAAATAACTGCATTGTGGGTGTGAGCATGGTGGCAAACCCAGCTGATGCTTTTAAAGAACAAGACGCCTGATGTAAAAGAGCACAGCTTGTTGCATTGGTCGGGAATCAAACCCAGGTCAGGGGCCAACGCATGTAGTGGATGCGGGCTTGATTGGACAGTAGGGATGCTCAAAGCACATGAGATGCTGATAGGCCTACAGGAGCTGAAGCGATCTTTGTTTGGGCCAAACCCTAAAGAGAGCATATCCAGGGTTTGGATTCCATCACGTACAAGAAAGGTCTGTTTTTCCATGCTGGCTAAATAAATTTCAGGAACACCCTCTGACAAGTTGACATACATTTCAACTAATAAATATTCACATTTACCCTGAAAAAGGTCTGCCCTCAGAAAGCCTGTGTAGGTCCTGTCAAATAAGTTACAGGTGTCACTTGCTGATGATGGAATTTGGAGTTGGATTTTGGTGAATTTCACCACTATTGGTGCATGCCCACCCGTAACTTATTTGACGGGGCCTCCACAGGCTTTCCAAGGACAATGCATTAATAAGTCATAATTTAAGATTATAATCATTTTTATTGTTCAAAACATACAGTGCTACAATCAGGAAACACCGTCTGACTAGTTTATATACATTACAACTCATCAGTATTTATATATACCGTAAAAAAGGTCTAAACACGGATAGACAGCATTGGTCCCACAAAATAAGTTACAGGTGTCACTTGCTGATGATGGAATTTGGAGTTGGATTTTGGTGAATTTCACCACTATTGGTGCATGCCCACCTGTAACTTATCTGAAGGGGCCTCCACAGGCTTTCCTTATACAGGTCACCAATAAGTCATAATTTAATTTTATCATTTTTATTATGCAAAGCGTATTGTGCTTCAATCAGGAAACACGCTCTGACAAGTTCATATACATTAAAACTCATCAATATTCACATTTACCCTGAAAAAGGTCTGCCCTCGGAAAGCCTGTGTAGGTCCCGTCAAATAAGTTACAGGTGTCACTTGCTGATGATGGAATTTGGAGTTGGATTTTGGTGAATTTCACCACTATTGGTGCATGCCCACCCGTAACTTATTTGACGGGGCCTCCACAGGCTTTCCTTATACAGGTCACCAATAAGTCATAATTTAATTTTATCATTTTTATTCTGCAAAGCGTATAGTGCTGCAATCTGGAAACCCCCTCTGACAAGTTCATATATACATTAAAACTCATCAATATTCACATTTACCCTGAAAAAGGTCTGCCCTCGGAAAGCCTGTGTAGGTCCCATCAAATAAGTTACATGTGTCACTTGCATATGTTGGAATTTGGAGTTGGATTTTGGTGAATTCACAACTCCTCGTTAGTATAGAGGACAGTATTTCCGCCTGTCACGTGGAAGACCTGAGTTGATTCCCAGACAGGGAGAACTAGTTGTTTTCTGCTGTCGAACGACCCATGCAAAAGTTTCCGGCGTAAGCAGAGGTCACAAAAGGAGTTCCGCATTGACTTCTGCCCGAGCCTAAATAAATGCATTGGCCAGGTATAGAACCATGGTCAACTGCTTGAAAGGCACCTATGCTCGCCACTATACCACCAACGCATGTGGTGGGTGAGGGCTTGCTTGATCAGTAAGAATGCTCAAAGCGCATAAGTTGCTTAAAGGCTTACAAGAGCTGAAGCGATCTTTGTTTGGGCTCAACCCTAAAGAGAGCATGTCCAGGGTTTGGATCCCATCACGTATGAGAAAGCTCTATCTTTCCACGCTGGCTAAATAAATATGAAGGTGTGACACAGGGACAGCAAAGGCTGCAAGTAGAGACAATTGACCAGCTGTGCTTCCTTCCACTGCGTCCACTGAGTCCCCAAAAATACAGATAGCCCACAAAAATTCCCCTCCATGGAAATCTTTAGTAAATGGCGAAAGATTTATATGATAATGAAGAGAAAGTCGAGTTGTGTCTCCACTCCCTTGGGCATGTGCGCTCCCTGTGGTAAACAACTACTAGAGCAATTTCGACCAATGCTACCAGTAAACAACTGAGATATAAATTGAAGACGTTTCAGGGCCATTTTATGAACAGAAATTGTCTCTTGAGTCTCTGAACAAAGGTAGGCACACCGCAAAAATGAATACAGGACGAATCATGCAGAAATGCTTAGTGGCACATGGCTGAAAAGGCAGAGGAAGCTCCCTTAAGCAAATTATGCTTCAGCTTCAAGGATCTTTTTAAAGAGCAATACATTTGACATAATACAAAATGCTTCTTTCCTGCATTGGCTGGGAAACAGACCCAGGTCTCCCCCCACATGGCAGGTGAGAATTCTACCACTGAACCACAAATGCTAATTTGCTTTGATATAAAAATACATTTTCAAATGAAGTCCCTTTCACTAGGATAATATTGGCTGTTTCAGAGGTATTTGATGAATGCTCCCTCAAACAAGAACCACACACCTTACTTAAATACAGGGTGTCCTTGCATTGGCCGGGAACCAGACCTGGATCCCCCACGTGGCAGGTGAGAATTCTACCATTGAACCACCAATGCCCTGCAATGCTTGTTGATAATTGTACATTTACTGGGAATCAGGGTTGAGAAGCCACATTGAAAAGCAGGTACAGGATGGATTATGAGAGAACCTTTCATGGCACACTCAAATGGAGCTCCTTCAAGCCAATTACGCTTAAGCTTCAAGTTTCAGTTTAAAAAACGCACTTCTGAAGTAACAGAACACACAGCCCTGCATTGACCAGGAATCAAATCCCGGTCTCCCGCATGGGGAGCAAGAAATCTACTACTGAACCACCAATGCAAATAACTGTATTGTGGGTGTGCGCATGGTGGCAAACCCTGCTGACACTTTTAAAGAGCAAAACGCCTGACGTAAAATAGCACAGCTGCTGCATTGGTCGGGAATCAAACCCAGGTCAGGGGCCAATGCATGGGGTGGATGTGGGCTTGATTGGACAGTAGGAATGCTCAAAGCACATAAGACGCTGATAGGCCTACAGGAGCTGAAGTGATCTTTGTTTGGGCCAAACCCTAAAGAGAGCATGTCGAGGGTTCGGGTCCCATCACGTACGAGAAAGGTCTGTTTTTCCATGCTGGCTAAATAAATTTATTAAATAAATTAAATTTATTTACCACCACTGGTGGTCTAGTGGTTAGGATTCGGCGCTCTCACGGCCCGGGTTCGATTCCCGGTCAGGGAAAGTCCTTTTGCCCTCCGAAAGCTGACCGTGAAATCAAGCTCTGCTGTATCTTTGAGAAGCCAGGGCCCAAAAATCTGGTGGGCGTATGAAAAACTCCTTCCGTCGAGCCGGAATCGAACCAGCATCCTAATGATTTCCAAAAATCTTCCTACAGTCCTCCTCTCTACCATTTGAGCTATCGAAGGGAAAAAGGTGGAAGGCAGAACCTCAGCATATCATGTTTCTGTAGCTCGACTGCTGTAAAAAAAACACTTTTGCCGCAGTAAGGAGGGAAGCAAAGAGGAGCCTGTCTTCCCATACTGGAAGTAGAATGCTTATAATGATGCAATGAGAATCTTACTATGGAGACCTTGATGGCATAGTGCAAGTCACATGTTTGTGAGTGCAAGAATAATCACTTTTAAAGTACTCTTACGAAATGTATTATATATATTTATCTGTCGGCTTAATGCTTCTAAAAATTTGATTATTGTGGGTTTATCAAATATAGGAGTTAGCACTACACGGTATAAGTCAAAGCTGTGGAGACACTGGTATTGCTGTATTTTGAAACTCTTTATGTCTGTGATAGATGCTATAGGTTGTATATGTTGTCTAATGTCTTTTTAAAGAATAACAAGAATAAATGTATTTTTAAAGACATTATAAGGCAGGATGAAAGGCCGCTCCTCTAAAGTAGCGGTTTCAAAGCTACAGGTGGGCTTGTCCGGGATTTGAACCCGGGACCTCCTGCACCTGAAGCGAGAATTTCAGAGAAACAGATTTAGGGGTATGATTCACGCTTAATTGCGAGAAGTCCCGGGTTTGAATCCTGTCTCTGGCTTTGGAGCCTCTTTTCTTGAGCAGTATCCATCCATGCTGCCTTCTCTGGGCCAATCGCATGCCGCCGTCAGGTAAGGCTAGTGCTCTGTGTGCGCGTTTTCAAGCCTGCATCTTGTCTATCTTCTTAGTTCCTCATCTGCAATTTAAACTTGGTCAACCACTAAGCTCTGTGGATTAGAGTGCTTGCACTGAATGGAGGTGTTGTTTTTGAGATGGCTCAGATGGGCTGCAATGCAGTGTAGCCGTCTACGGTGGACTCGTGCCTCGTGTCCTTTGCCTTGAAGTTTTTCTCAACATTGGTTTGGGAAGGCAGCCCAAGCCAGTGGAGATACCGCAGAAAGGAGTTTCTCTGAAATATTTAATTATTAATGCATTGTCCATGGAAAGCCTATAGAGGTCCCGTCAAATAAGTTACAGGGGGTCAAGTGACAGTGGCCTGAATTGTTATTTGCTTATTTTCGTGTTATAAAGAGGCCAGCATGCAAGCAGTCCATCCCTTGTGGTCTAGTGGTTAGAATTCGGCACTCTCACCGCCCGGGTTCGAAGTCCTTTTGCCCTCTGAATGCGGACCGTGGAATCAAGCTCTGCTTTATCTTTGAGAAGCCAGGCCCAAAGAAACTAGTGGGTGCATGAAAAACTCCTTCCTTGGAGCCGGAATCGATCCAGCAACCTAAGTATTCCCAACAGTCGTCCTACTTTAGTCATGGTAAAGTAGCGAGAAGAGGCACAGCGACGTGAGTTTGCGCCCTGCTCTTACCAGTGATTGAATTCGGGGGAATGTGTCTGTTTGATGCTGCTGGTGTACACATGTCGTCATCATTGTCCCCCTCAATTTAATCAAACGTTTTATTTAGTTTACAATTTTTTTTTCTCTGTGCTCAGGTGGCAGTTAGTAATCAAACTACAAAACATCTGTTAAAAAACTAAAAAACAAATAGAAGAACAACAATAAATACAAAAACAGGCTGGAATGCTATCTTGCCTGTGGTCTGCTTGTGCTGCTTATCCCAAAAAAAGACTTGAGGATTATGCTTCTGTGTAGATTATAGAAAACTAAATGCTGTTACACCAAGCGATGCCTTTCCACTGCCCAATATTCAAGAAATTCTGGAATCTTTAGTTGGTGCTTCCATATTCACCTCCCTTGATTTGAATAGTGGTTACTGGCAGGTGCATATGGCCCCAGATAGTCAATATAAAACTGCCTTTGTGTGTTCCTTTGGGTTATTTCATTTTAAGACAATGCCCTTTGGCCTTAAAAATGCACCTTCTACGTTTCAACGTTTAATGGAGAGAGTTTTGGGATACCTCAGGAGAAAAATTTGTTTGGTTTATCTGGATGATATAATAATTTTTTCACCTAACAAAGACCAACACTTCCAAGATCTGCAGTTGGTGTTGAATAAGCTGAGAGAAGCAGGACTCACAGTAAACATGAAGAAGAGTACGTTTTTCAGCGCACATTAAAGTTCCTTGGATATGTTGTGTCTGAAGATGGTATACAAGTTGACTCGGAGAAGACTCAAGCCATTCGAGACTTCCCAATACCTACCAACATAAAAAGCCTCCAACGTTACCTCTGCATGACAGGTTGGTATAACAGATTTGTGCCAAATTTTTCCCAAATTGCTGAACCTCTAACAGCACTGGAACAAAAAGGTGTATGATTCAAATGGACTGTAACATGTCAGAATGCCTTTGACAATCTTAAACAAAATATGATGAAACCTCCTATTCTGGGACATCCAGACTTTACATTAGCTTTGGTGGTATATACAGACTCCAGTGATGTTGGACTAGGAGCAGTTCTTTGTCAGCAAAGATGGCCAGGAACAGAAGAAGTTCTTGCCTATGCGAGCCGTACATTGAACCGGGCTGAACGTAATTATTCTACCACTGAACAGGAGTGTTTTGCTGTTGTGTAGGCACTTGAAAAGTGGTGATATTATCTAGAAGGATGCTACTTTACCGTTGTAACAGATCAGTCTGAACCTTAAGAGAAAAACAGATTCGGCTTATTAGAAATGGAAGGGAGTGTAACGAGCTAGTAGCAGTCACTAAAAATATCCACACGACGGCGATGTGTTTTAAAACATCGCTGATTCATGCAGCAAAGAAAATAAAAGGAAGTGTCTGTACACCTGGGTTTAGAGCCTGGTGAGCGGCACTTATGGCCTTGCTACCCTGAGCTGGTCTGATGTCTGATTGTGGAAGCTAACGATGAGAAGTGGATTAACTATCTAGAATCTTAGTACTGTGAGAGCTGATCTAACTCCTTCTGAAGTATCTACAGAATTGAACTGACAACGACTACAGAATGGTTCTGAACTCACTGATTTATAAACAGCGGCTGAATCTTCATGACTGACGCTATGGGATGAACAAGTATTTCGCTGCTTATATTCTTCTGTGTGGGTAGCCGAGTATCATACTCCTAAATGCTTCAAAGACTGTTTGGATGTCGTTGGGGAAAAACTAATCATGCACTAGCCGAATCTTAACGATCTTGATTGAATCAAAATTGGACTGAATTGAACCAGTGGGAAATGCTTTCGAACTGTTTGGAATTAATAATTGAACATTTGAACTGATAGAATTGAATCATTGTACCTCTGAATTGCTAGAACTGAGACACCGATATGTTGAACTGTTTGTAATGAATCAGTGAATGTGTGAATTGAATCATTGAACCTCTGAACTGCTGGAATGGAGACAACACTAGTTTGAACTGTTGGAAATGACTCCATGAACTGATTGAATTGAATCACTGTTTTCAACTGTTTGAAATTAATCTCTGAACTGGTCGAATTGAATCATTGAACGTACGAACTGTTTAAATCGAATCATTGGATGGTTGACATGTCTGAAGTGAATCATGGTGGTAAAACTGTTAAATTACCCATTAGGCTCTGGTTAAAATTGAAGTATTGATGTAAATTGGTGAAAACAACTGAATATAATTCCTGTCCTTATAAAATGGTTGGTAAATTTTACCTAATTAAGCTGTTTAAAGATTATTTTCAGGGTAAAAGAGGTACCTCTAGGTTAGTTGTGCAAAGAGTTTATTTGATGACGTTGAACTGATTTTTGAGAATATATACATATAAATTTTTTGTTTGATTAGGTTTCTTGTAAAATAAGTTTGAACTATATTGTGTGTGTATTAAGAAAGGAGGGCAAGTTGAAATGATACCCTAAGCAAGATAAACTGGTTTATTCTTGTTTTGTTGTTGTCTCTGACTCGAAAGGGTTCACAAGGTTTATTTTTTTAATCTATGAGAATCCTATGTAGAACTGACTTTATGGTATTTTTATCATTTTTATAAGTTGGCACCCCAGCACCAGTCAGTCCGCTACAATTGATGCGTTGTAATGTAAATAAACTAGTCAGATGGTGTTTCTTGATTGAAGCAGTGTATGTTTGGCACAACATAAATGATCATAAACTCAAATTATGACATATTAATGCATTGTCCACGGAAAGCCTCTGGAGGCTCCGCCAAATAAGTTAAGGGTGGGCATGCAGCAATAGTGGTGAAATTCACCAAAATCAAACTCCAGATTCCAGCATCAGCAAGTGACACCTGTAACTTATTTGATGGGATCTACACAAACTTACCGTAGACAGACCTTTTTCAGGGTAAATGTAAATATTGATGAGTTGTAATGTATAAGAACTTGTCAAAGGGTGTTTCGTGAGTGTAGCACTGTACTTTTTGCATAATAAAATTATTATAAACTTAAAAAGGGGCAGTTGTGGCTCTAATGGATAGACCGTCGCACTTGTAACCCGAGGTTGTGGGTTCGAATCGGCTCCGGCAGGAATTGTCCACAACTGAGGTGAGACCCTTGAGCAAGGCAACGAACCCCCAAATACGGACCGTGAAATCAAGCTCTGCTTTATCTTTGAGAAGCCAGGCCCAAAAAAACTAGTGGGTGCATGAAAAACTCCTTCCTTGGAGCCAGAATCAAACCAACAACCTAAGTATTCCCAACAGTCTTCCTACTTTAGTCGTGGTAAAGTAGCAAGAAGAGGCACAGCGACGCGAGTTCGTGCTCCGCTCTGACCAGTGATTGAATTCGGGGGAATGTGTCTGTTTGACGCTGCTGGTGCACGCATGTGTCATCATCATTGTCCCCCTCAATTTAATCAAACATTTATTTAGTTTACAAATTTGTTTTCTCAGTGCTAAGGTGGCAAGTAGGAATCAGGCAACAAAACATCTGTTAAAAAACAAAAAACAAATAGAAAATAATAATAAATACAAAAACAGGCTAGAGCGCTATCTTGCCTGCGGTCTGCTGTGGAGTGATGGAGACGCAAAAAAGCTGCAGAGCGAACAAGCTAGGCGTCGAACCTAAATTCTTCTGATCCGTAGTCAGACGCATTATCCATTGTACCAATTCCGGTGCGCATTAGTTGTGGTAAAGTAGCAATAAGAGACACAGTGATGCGAGTTTGTGCCCCGCTCCGACCAGTGATGGAATTCGGGGAATGTGTGTGTTTGACGCTGCTGGTGCACATGTGTGTCATCATCATTGTCCCCCTCACTTTAATCAAACGTTTCATTTAGTTTACATTTTTTTCTCAGTGCTCAGGTGGCAGTGAGGAATAAGGGTGAATCCCAATTCTCTGTCTTACCCCTTCCCCTTACCCCTTCCCCTTAGTTTAGCGTGTTCACGTGAGAGTAAGGGCTGTCCCAATTCTCGTTTTGATCGAGGGGTAGGGCTAAGGGGAAGGGGTAGATAGCCCTTAAAACCAAGAATTTTTGCGAGCTTACGTGAAACCAAGGGGTACCCAGAACATACTGCGGCCAGATCATCCAGAAGTATTTTCGGCTTAAATAATTTATTTAAAAATTACGACAGTCTTGTTTTGTGCTCTACACAGTCCTGTACATATATATTTGCAACCATGTTCTTAATTGAAATGTTTTTACAAATCGTTATTTTTCTATGCTAACGTTACATTGCTGATTTGCACAACAGTCCCGCATTTCTCTGACTAGAGAAAAACATAATTAAAACCCACGCAATCGACATACACACACTTGCAGACGACAAGATCAACACTTGTCGCTTCTGGTGACGTAGCAGCCAGCTAGCGACGATTTATGATGACGTAACCGTAACCAAGTGGTGTCTCAATTCATAGGGGTATGTTTTCACCCCTACTGCTTAGCACTCGGTTTCGAGGGACAAGGGCTAGGGGTAAGACGAAGGGGTAGGGGAAGGGGAAGGGGAAGGAAGGGGTAAGACAGAGAAATGGGATTCACCCTGTAATGCCACGTAGACATGAAGACACACACGAGGATTGAAAAAACAGCACATCTTTAAGAACTTTGACTCTTTTTCATCTTCCAAGTCGTAAATACCAACTAAAAGGAACATGGAGCCTCTCAGTCTGGAAATACCCCCTTTTGTTTCTTATCTCTGCAAGAATTGAGATGTATCCCAGGACGTGACCCAATCATGACCCCCAGGACAGCCCTCTTTCGCTCTACTTTTGCCCCCTCTGTAGGTCAAAGGAAATAACTTTTCTTGGTGTCTGCCAGTGCAAAGAACCCCTACCCCAAACCGATGGGGACGTTAGGCAGAAAGACATTCATTTATTCCATGGCTATTAAAACAATATACTCAAGAGACAATATATATTAAGGTTGTATTTTATGTTGTGTATAAGATTGCTGTGTAAGTGGAACCTATGATTTTGCTTAACCTATAACGTATTACTGTGCCCCGTGAGGTTATAATGTGTTTAGATTCATATCGACGGTTGCGACAATTAGGAATCAGTGATGTGACCAATTTGGTGATATTATAACTGGGTTAAGCATGGGATAACACTTTAAATAAGTATTAAAACTGTTATTTTTCGTCACATGGAAGATTCACTTTGGAATGTTCCAACAGACATGAGCAGATCCGCCCACTAGAGGAAGACGCCTCTAGTGGGCGTACTGAAATCAGTCTTTTAAAACTGACCACCAGAGCTAGGAACTCTCTCTTGCCTCTCCCCTCCGCTGCTTACTTGCTCACTGACGATCCGGAAGCTGGACCATCGCCTTACCATCAGGCTGAAGATACCATCTAAAAGCATGAAACAGTTCTAACAACTAGAAACAAACAGCTCAACATCTTCCACGCTCCAAACGAGAAACTAAGACTGCCAATCGCAAGAGGGCTTCCCGGTGACGTCACGCAGCAGCGAGTTAAGCCATCGAAACACGAAGGAACCACTTGGGACGGGAAGAGATCTTCAGCCAAATAACGTAAAGCAAGTATTTCAAGTCTCTATTTCTAACTGAACTGGTAAATTGATCTGTACGCAGAAACAGAGCAGAGTCTCTGTTCGTGATCTTTTAATCTCAGTTATGAGAAATAAAAGAGGGTTATTTTACACTTTCTTCTAACATTACTCGCAAGACCCCAGAATGTGTGTGTGTGTATGTTTATGTTTTGTTTATGTGTTTTTATTAAGTTAGTCCATGTATTGTAGAATAGCAGTTAGCAAATAAACCTTGTTTCATTGATAAAGAACGATGTCTTGGGATGTGTGATTTTCTAGTTTAAACTAATTGCCAAAGATTGTGTTACCTAGCTCAAATGAAAATAAAACCCTTTATTCTTGAGTAACGTTGGCCACGAAAGCAAGATAAGCTAATTGTTACAGATATACTGATGTTAATGGTCATTGGACGAATCTTTAATAAAGTATAAATCATAAGTTAAAGATTAATATAACTTTAATCAAAGCAATATTGTATCTGTAATTAATGATTCCCCAAAAGCTGAAATAATAGCTTTCTAGTTTCGTTACAGATAATGATGGAGAATAAAAAGCTGGCATAAATATTAACTTGAAAATCCATAAAACATCCATAAGAGTCAATAAGGGTATTTCTCAATTTTTATCCGGAAAAATGGAGTAAATACAGAAAATAACAGAGGTTATTTGTGATACTGTCCTCTTGTTTACGATGAATGTTGAATGAAAGACAGTGCAACGCGAGTTATTGTTGAGAAGAAGTGAACTGCAGTAAATTAATATGTGTCTATTAAGACAAGAAGTCGCTCTAAAAGCGCAGGAGAGACAATGAGCGGATAACCTCATTTCCCTCTGTTAAAAGGCCTCCGTAGTGTGATTTGTTATGTGCGTGATCCACTTACAAACTCATATACGATATTAAAATCTGGAGAACGATATGGAGAACGTTAACGTAGCTAATTAATGATTCTCTGCCACTTTTGATTTCACCTCAAGACCCGCGGCGCTCAAAAGAAAGGAGTGGCCAACGCGGTCTGTGAAAAGTATGTGATCGATTAAGTTAAATCGTTTTATATCTGTGCTGGTTGTCTAAACAGGTAGATATCATCATAAGGTCCACTGAGGCCTCCAGAATGTATAATAATTAATCCGTAGATTAATTTATCTCGCCCTAAACAAGCGAGAGGGTCAGTGCTATAAAAAGATAATTATCTACATAGTGCTTGTTAATTTTGAAGTGTGAAACACACTTATGGCTCCATTTATGTACTGAAACATAAATCACTTCCTGGTGTGCGCGTCACCATAGATGACAAGCTAAACCAGGAAGTCTTCGAAAACCATTTCCGGAACATTTGCTTGTGCGTAGGCTCAGTCCCCGCGCCAGGTGGAGCTGTTGTAAACAAATAGCATTAGCGCTGAGTTAACTGAAGCTAAAGAGCTAGCATTGAAGCAAATGCAAGGCTATTAGCATTGACGGCTAACAATTAGCACATAGCATTTAGAGAGGTTTGAATGTGGGTTGAATGCAGTGTGTGTGAAATGTAAGTGACTGAACCAGTTACTTTTAAACTGTGACTCACACTGAGATTTGCTAACGCATTTCTGTCCTTTTTCCCCCTTTTCAGGAGTCTTCTCTCTTTCTCTCTCTCTATCTCTTCTCCCATTTAAAAGGACTGTAACAAATGTAATACCAATAAACTGGCTGAATGATTATAATCATCAGAGTGGCTAGCAACCTCACAGGTGGTTTTAACAAACAGTTGTTTAAGGTCTTTATTTTTAGTGGGTATCAGTTTAATAGCTGGTGGTTTATTATAAAATAATTCTGTATTACCTGGATAATATGGTGATTAATTCAATTATAATAGCTCTCCTGATTTTAAAGACATCAGTGGATAAGTTGCTATTGTTAGGAATTTAAAATTGTTAATTTAAGTTCATAATTAATTACAAATTCGAAATGAATTTCATTTCATAAAATAATTTCAGTTCCTGCTTCCACGTAGCAACAATAGCCACTGATTAATCATAAGTGCTCTTATAATTTGAAAACATTAAAATCGTAATCATTATCCAGAGGGCCAGACATTTTAATTTAATTCACAAGTAATGAGGGTGGAAACGATTAACTTGGTTTGATGATGTTAATGACACAGGGAGGCATGAGTGACAGGTGATGCTGGGATCCTCCTTCTCATCAATATCCAGCTGCTGTGGTAAGTATATTTTTTGTTGCCTTTTAGAAGTTGAGGGAAATATTGTTTACACCATATAGACACATTTGTAGTAATGGGTCGGAATACCCACTTTTGAGACCGGAACCGAAAACCCGGTGGTGATAAGAATTAGACGAAACATGTCTTTTCAGGAAAGCACAGCAGCACTGGATGAAACCGAGTTAGAGACTCAAACTAAAAGCGAAGAATCAAAATCTGCGTTAGCGTGTAACATCAGGCCACACAGAGAAACTCGTAACCGAGCTCTTGTGAGCCTGTGGCCAGAAAAGCCGAGCCTGCGAAGCCCGATAAAGACCCGAACAAAATCAAACGACTCGCCAAAGAGAGCAGTTAAAATCGCAGTGTTAAAAACCATGAAAAATGCGGATGATGAAATCACAACAATCAGCCGCCCGTTAACATGCGAAGAATGCTCTAGACACAAATTTCACAGGTCGGTTGAATTAACATTTGATTAAAGTCTTTTAACTTTTGTGGGTACCAGCTTAATAACTGGTGGGTTATTAGAAGATAATTTAGTATTACCTCATTATCTTGATAATATGGTGATTTTGATTTCATTCAATTATAACCGCTTTTCTGATTTTAAACACTTCAGTGGATGAGTTGCTATTGTTAGGAATTTTTAATTATTAATTAAATGTCATAATTGATTACAAATTAATTTTTAATTAATTTCATTGATAAAATGATTTCAACATTATTCATTGATTAATCACAAGCGATCTTATAATTTGACAATCACAGTAAAACCTTTATTATTATCAAGAGGGGCAGAAATTTTTTATTTCGTTTACAAGTAACTAGGATACAGATTATTATTTTATTTTTTTTGATGATGATGTTAATGACACAATGAGGAATGATTAAGTTTGGAAACTATTTTAATTATTATTATGGGAATCCAAAACTAGTGATTTAGAAGCCGTAAATTAATGTAATAATTAATTATGAATTCGAAAATTCTAATTACATTTAATAATTAATTACACTTCCTGTTTACATTTTGCAACAATATTGATTTATCAACTCAATTGCAGATTACACGTGTAAATTATAATCCTAAGTGATCCTATTAATTTTAATTATAACATCATAAATTTTAATTAGAAACCACAAATTCTAATTTCAGACTTAACACAAGTCTGGCACTACCTGTAGGCCATACTTCATTTCCCTAGGTGATCTGGTTAACTCAAGAAAAAAAAGAAAAAAAAATATATAATAATTAATTAAAATAATTTTATTAAGTTAAAATTAAATAAATGCATAAATGTAAAGTCCTCTTTACTTAGGCCTGAGAGTAGATAGTGCTCCCCCTAGTGTTGTGCTGGAGAAGTGACAGTGACACCATACAATCAATGTCACTTCTCATTGCAACAGGACCAACTAGTCAAGGTCACTGAAGACATGATTTTAAGAGACAATAAATACATTGTTCCAGAAGCCCTACAGAAACCAGTGATAAAGTTGTACCACGATTATGCACACGTATCAGCTCCCAAAACACAACAGCTGATCCAAAAGAACTGACATTCAAAGATGGTGTGACACATGCATCGTATGTGCCACCATTAACCAAGGCAAGCCTGGCCGTACAAAACTGTGTAGACCAGAGCCACCCAAGGGACCTTGGGAGTTACTCCAATTGGATTTCATAGGCCCACTACCTAGTGCCAAAGGGGGGTATCGTTATTGCCTTGTGATAATTGACAAATTTTCCAATTTAACAGTGCAAACACAGTAGCACGAGTAGTAGCGAATCAAATCCTCCCACTCTGGGAGCACCAATCACTCACACACAACCTGAAATGTGGGAGGTGGGTGTTGCTTAACACTCAAGGGCCATCCACACAAAAATCACAGTCGCACCAAAGAGACAGTTACATGGCCTCCCGGATTAGTACCGGATCCAAATTGCACACCACAAATTTGTTGTAGTTCAGGTAACACCCACCCACCTTCAAAGAAACATTTCAGGACATACTCGAGCACCAAATTCATGCACAACCTCACTGCCTGGTATCAACTTAAAATAGATCCAGGTGACACAATAGGTAACATGCACACACTACACGAAAACAAAAACAATGGCATAGACCCAAAATTGTGCTACTATGTTAAAAAATTTGGAACCTGCAACATATAGGTGCACACATACAGAAACACATAATGACACACATATGAGATTGCACCAATGCTAATGTACGATCTCACGTCGTACACACCTAACGAGCCAAAACCAAAAACATTTGTCTGGACCAACCGAAAGGAAGGAATGTATTGTGTCGGGGAATGTTCGCATAGCATAGACAATTTCACCAATCCACACAACTGTTCATGGACTGTTAAGTACTGTTTTAATTTGACCACCGGTGGATACACTAAACCCAAAAAGTGTCCAGAATTGCACTCAATTCCTCTTGGTGGACTGATTAGAGGAAACATCAACAAGACTTTATTACATGATGTAAATTTGGTAATGACACATGTAACTTATAACATTTCCAATATACTCTCTGCCTATACAAAGCATTGTAATACTAATGATGAGTCGTATGCATGGCTACAGTCACGAATCGATGATTTAATTTCTGATTAAAAAGACAGACTTGCCGTCCAAATTCCACCTGCTCGCTCAAAACGAGACCTGCTCAGCAGTATAGCCGGCCTATTCGGATCAATTAATTCAGCAGCCAACACTTATAAAATAACCAAACAATCTCAATTCTCCACATGGTTGACAGATCAGATGGCCACTGGTTTCCAACACATCACCAATAGCAATGATAATATTATCAAAGCGGTTCGTTCCGAGGCGCAGGCGCCTCTAACGATCAGCCACACATTGTTCAATCAGACCCGTACCATCGAACGTGACTTAGCCTGCAGATCATATGCACAAGATTTATTCACTACAACAAGACAGGAAATTTTAGATCTTCGTCTTCACAAGAGCCCGAGATATGTTTTGATTATTTAATTGAGGTTTTAGATTTACATAGATGGTTCTCTTCGGAAAAATGAAAAATGTAAAGTATTCAGAATTATTATCCACAAATATGATGTATACTGGAAACGAATGTATTGGTTGCATTGGATTTTTTGTCACTTCTCCTTTAATCCACCCAGATCAAGTTTATCCAAATTCCACTAATATTCAATCCATTGGCATGGTAGTTAAAGATCAGGTAATTAAATGGGATCACCTCACTGGATATATGACGCTGAAGGGTACTGAGACCTTATTTACCAGTCGCACTTGTTGTCATGAAACTCACAATTATGTTGTCTGTACATGTAACACATTACAACCTTTCTCTCCCAATGATAGCAAACTCATAAGTGTTGAATCTTTGCATGGCCATTCAAATGCGATTCAGGTGTCTCATACACAGTGGTGTGTCATCAGTGAGATGAATTCGTTCACATATGGAGGACTGACCTGTCCTGCTGATCACTCATTTTGCTTGGAAGTGACAGAGGATTTTTCTATGGGCCAGATCGACATCCTCGGAAGGATGCCAAAGGACGCAGAGGTATCCCCATGGTGGGACGACACCCTTTATGAGCACGGAACACAAGCCTTGATCGACACGATGGACCTGGTACAGAACGTCATCCTCCAAACAGAGTACCACCTTTCTCAAGCACAAGTGGAGACAAACTTGGCGCGAAAGACTGCACAGATTCTGTCTAGCTCATCTACCCGATCGGCACAGACTGCATATACCTGGTGGGACTGGGTACTTCGAGGTTGCGCAGTTGGAAGCGCACTCATCTTCTCCTTCACGCTATTCCAATGTTGCTATTTCCGACACCTCATCAGATCAGTAAAGCATCCACCAACACTATCCCTAACCCTCAGCCCCTTAAAGCTGCCCACCTTGCGGACGACTGAAGTGACACTGCAGGAAACCCTGTGAGTGGCCCAAACAGTGCCAGAGGGAGGAACTGTAAGCCTGGTGCCAGTATGTCTGGCCCCCCTCGAGAGGACAAAAGGCCCTCGACATCCGAGACGCAATACACAGTGCAGTTCACACCCTGTACTCACGGTCTCATCATCTTTCCCTTGCCCCCTCTCCTTCTCACCTAGAACTCACTGAAAACCCATGCAATGTAATGTATGCACAAAAAAGTAACTGTACATGTTTGATATCATTTGAAATGTCTCAGTGCGCCTGGTAAAATGGTCTCATTCTCCCAATCATAATGAAAAGCTAAAAGAAGTTCTAAAATATGAGAAGTATAGTGTAAAGTGCAAGGGTGTGCCCTCCCCCCTGATCTTCTATTCAGATCACCTCCTGTATGTAAATAAGCATTCTCTGCCACAGGATGCCAAGAAGCCATTTGGTTGCAAATTCTAAAGTCTAATTATAATGACAAGATACCACCATTTGGTGAGCTTATTGAATTATCTGGGTTTATAAGGAAACGGGACACAGAGTTCTGGGCGTCTGTAGGTTGACTGCCCGCACAAATCGCTGTGTGTAGTTTTCATTGCCAGGTAGTAATTTAACTGATGATTCTATTCTTGTAACATTGGAGTTTTGAATTATTGTTTCGATGACCTGGTCAATAAATTGTAACGTTTGATTCTATTCTGACTGCCTCTAAAGATTGCTTTCTCCCTATTAGATTAGCGGATCCGTATATTTCCGCAAGCCTGTGTCAGATTTAGCGACGGCTAATACCCGACGTCATTTCAAGTGTACTTGGATGCAGGGGCGGGTTAATTCCATTTAGGGACGGCGAACGCCGTCTGGTCAGACTAAACTCGGGTACGCCTATACCTCTGACTTTTGATTTAATGTTACTTTAAACAAGGATTTGACCAATCCAAAGTTATTACGAATGTAGTACATTGACCTGCTAACATATCTGATAATGGCCAAAAAACCTTTACTGAAGTAAACGATTGAACTAAAGTTCTGAGGGGGCTTCAAGGGGGTTATCCGATGTCTCTGATTGTGTACGTGTGAATTAACGGCCACATTAATGATGTTAATGTGATCTTAGATACATAACCATAATTTACCTCTGATTGACGACCGGGCCTGACGAGATTGTGTCCGTGAGACCTGTGAAAAACAGGGCCTCTGAGTGATATAGTTTCCCTACATCTGAACGGGTAAAGTATTAAAAGGAGCTGAAAAGAATAAACAATCATTCGTTTCATATTTTAATGATGCACAGATATCATTAAAACCTTTTCATTTATGGAGTCAGATGAAATAACGAGATAAAATATATAAGAAAAAGCCTTCCATTTTAATGTTCTTGTTGTGTCGTGAAAAGGAAAGACTGTAATACGCAAAGCCCTTCACCCGCTGAATGACTGCCGTCATTGGGTCGATCGAGCCGGGCCTTACACCTCCATCCAGGAGAAAAATTTGAATAGCAATCACAGTCCTATTACAAAGAGAAAACCCTTTTACAATCCTAGAAGGACTAGAAGCATCCTTCTAAAGCAGACTTAACAAAAAAAAAACGACAAGAGGAAAATCTGCTATCAGAAAGAGATATTGTGTTAGTGTCCCTCTCCTTCACCTTCGTATTAGACTGACCCCCTTCCTTGAAAAAAAAACAAGGAGACTTTCTTTCTTTGTTTCCCAGCTGTGCTACCTTTATGTGTGCTCAATAATTTTTCCACAGAGACTACAAATTAGAAGCACCCCACCAGGGGATCACAGTCGCAGAGAAGCACACTCAACATTAGCATACACTACACTTTGCACATTTACACCCCTGTTTTGCTTTGTTTTGTTTTGCTTTGTTTCCCATTCAAGGTCTGTGTCAGTTTGGTTCGAGATCTCCCTCACTCCGCAAGAACATGTCTCACAAAACAGAACATGTCAGTCACTGGGAAGATCTGGAAACATGGCTAAGTGTTGCGACAGACAGCCTCCTCCCTAAGGCTGCTGAAACACTCAAACATCAGACACAGGACCAACTGGATGACAACATAATAAGCCTTATGGGACAAGACCCAAGTCAAAGCTACAGTCAAAAAAAAAGAATTAGCCAAGATTACCGGCTCCTTAAGTCACACACTCATCGCCACCCTCAAATTGAGCAACAAGCACGCTGCACAACGCCAGCAGGAGCTTACAAGCGCACGACGACGCATAGAGCAGCTGGAACGTGAAGTTCAAGAACGACAGGAAGGGACCAATGAGGTGGAACAAGGAGCTGAGGAGGAGATCAACAGGCTAAAAGAGACTCTAGCAGCTACTAGCCACAAAATGGAGCAAATCAAAGAGAACTACGCTGATCGTGCTGACAAGCTACAGTATGCAGAGAAGCTACTGGAGAAGGCGAAGGCTGACTTCAGGGACAAAAACAGCAGAATCAAAGCCTTTGAAGCTCACCTGGATGAGTCAAGAAACGAGATCAGCCACCTAACACGACAGCTCGACTACTTCAAAGAGAAGTATGAAAGTTTCCAATAGGAACTCAAGCACGCTTATGAATTACGCTATGAGCCGTCAAGGACAGGACGTGCACCGACCTCACCCCTGCCAAGTAGGACCGGGTCACCTGTTCTTGGACTGATACGTGAGCAAAAGATGGAGGGGGTGGTGTTGAAACATTCACCAGCGCCCTCTGAAGAACTTTACCTCACGACAAAGCCAAAAGAATCTGCTGCAGCCAGCCTGCAGATCGTCGCATGGCCTAAACCTAAAAGACCTCGACAAGCTCAACAGGAACATTGGCAAATTCAACCCCAGCGTGCCAAATAGCCAAAATGTCCAAGCTTATCTACAAGATATTGATTTACATCTGGAAATATGACCTAATGTTACGGATAAAGATAAACTCTATTTACTCCGAACAACATCCAGTCCTGAAGTGCGCAGCTTCCTTGACCGGCAGCCTGCTAACACAAAGACTGATTATCAATTGCTTCCAAAAGCCCTCATTAAAGAGTTCGCCGACCCTGAGTCCGATCAAGGCTTAGTGGCTGCCCTGGAGACGAGACAATGACGTCACAAACCTCCTCAAGTCTACTACAGTCGACTCAAATGAGCATACTTTGGAACTCTCAAATGAACCTGACATGGAGGATGAACTGAACTTTAAAACTCTCTTCCTTAGGAACCTTCAGCCTGGCATAAGCCACCATCTTGGCGTTCTCGCATGCCCACGAACAATGAACACTCGGCAGTTGCGAGAATTGGTGCAGAAAGCCTATGGCAAACAAAAGATGGCCTCAGAAGGCCTCAGAAAAGAGCGCCAAAACTCGAGCAGTTCACGACTTCAACACTCAAAGTCACGGACAGGCCCTAGAGGGCACCCAACTCCAAGACAGCAACAAGCTGCCACACAGAGAGTGGAATGCACCCCCGTCCAACAAAGAATGAGACTCACACGCTGGCACCCAACCTAAACAGAGGTATGACTGCTGGGATGGACCGTGTGGACGTCAACGCTCACCTGGACGACACTGGGATAAGTAATGGGACCAAGCAAGGCCACATGAGAGTCAATGGGAGAGATCGTGGAACCAGCCAAGCTCGTTTGGAAACTCAAGAGAGAAAAGCTCATGGGAATTCAATGGAAACTCCAAGGGAAAACGACAAACTCACCCTGGAGCAATCAGCCCAAGGAATCGATGAAAGCATTCACAAAGATTCCAAGCTGACCGTGCTCAAACTGAATCCACACAAGAACAAAAGACACCACCGTACTTCGACTCACAAAAGCTGATGGAAATGATGATGAAAGAGTTCTTCCAACGAAAGGAGGAGGATCGGAAGTGGGAATAGAAAGATAAACCAGATTCAGCCTGACTGGTAGTCGGAGGAGAAGACACCGACAAGCTGACCAAATCAGCCTCAGAAAACAGCACTCCTTTACCTCACTCTCAGAGAACAGTAAACACCCTAAATTCAGATGGGCACGAAACCTCACCTGAAAATCCAGTAACAGAGTTGAACACTAACTCAACACCCAATACTCCAGATCACAGCAGCATCCAACAAACACCTGCTGATGAAACCCCTCAAGTTCCTGAAAGTGCTGTCTTAGTCATCTGCCACTCCTCCGAAGAACACCAGATCAGTTCTGACATCCTAAATGTTTCCTCCCAAACTCCAGTCCCTCAACTCCTAGGCGATCTCATTGAAAAAGGTATAGCAAGAAAGTTTTACCTCTCCATCATCATCGAACGACACATCGAAGCCCTTCTCGATACAGGAGCCGACATTACTCTAATGTCTACAGAACTCCTCAAGGAAGTCCAAGAAGGAACGAAGAGGACGAACGGAACCCTCAAGCTCTAAAGATGCAAACTAAATCTCCAAGCATACTCCCATACGGGCCTACAACTGAAACATGTGGCCCCAATTCATCTAACAGTGGGACCCATGGACCTCGTCCATCCAGTATACGTGTCAACACTCAACATGTATCCACTCCTCATTGGGAAAGATCTGCTTAATCGCTTCGAACCTCTAATACAGTGGTTCTCTTTTTACACCAAGTACCACCTCAGAAAATATTTGGCTTTCCAAGTACCACCATTATGACCAACATTTAAAATGCATTATAAATGGCTGCCCACTGCTCCGGGTGTGTGTTCACGGTGTGTGTGTGTGTGTGTGTGTGTGTGTGTACTTTGGATGGGTTAAATGCAGAGCACAAATTCCGAGTATGTCACGTCACAACAATCAGGCCACGTGTCCACCAAAGCCAGCTGAAAACACCCAGGTGTGAGCGCTTGACAGGGCAGCGTATTTTCGAGACGCTGCGGTTGCTATGATATGGAATATCTGCTGAAGTAATATGGCAGACGCATCGCGAATGAAATGTTTCTCCAAGCATTATTTTTCATAACAATATTGTTGTACTGCGGCAATTCCATCTGGTAAAGACATAAATACTCAGAGACAAGCAATATTAACTTCTCCATTGATTTTCAGTCGTAGTACAAGCAGGGTGTGATGGTATTAGTCCCGCCCCTCCTCCACTGTGATTGGCTAGCTGACTAAAAAGTGACAGTGATGAGTGCTAACATTCTTAAATTCTCGGTGCCAAGAAAAAAACGCCCGAGTGCTCAGCATGAAAAAGACGCTCCCATTTAAAACAATAAAAAAAAATCGCTTTGGTGGACACGCGGCCTGATTTATATTTAATTCTGAGATTCCTCTGCGTACCACTAGAGGAATCTCACGTACCACTAGTGGTACGCGTACCACACTTTGAGAACCACTGCTCTAATAGACTTCAAGCACCTAAAGATTTGGACACAAGTCCGTGAGCCTCTGCCCTGCCAACCATTAGACTCCAACGAGTCGCAGTGTCAAGTCAACGACATCACCTCTAAGTCACTGATCGATGATGGAGTAGCAAAGCCAGGATCTGGACCGAGCACAAACAGCAAGGACCCTTTCCTCTGCTCACTGCAGGAGCCTGAATCAAACACAGGCCCCCTTCAAATCATGACTGCGATAGATGCCCAAGGCACATCAGTGTCCGACACGGCACTAGCCCTGTGGGCAGAGAACTCAGCCATCAGCCTGAAGCTATTCAGAACCTTGAAGCAAAGACATCAAAGTCTACCACATGTCGCTAAGCACAGCCGCTTACCTCTCAGTCCCTGGTCGACAAACATGACAACCTCCAAGATCGTCTGCGCTCTGGACATACGATAGAACAACAGACAGCTGAGTCATTACTTCTTCGTCATCCCAGACCTGCCTCATGACATCTATGTTGGACGGATATCATGGTCTGGCTCAATGCTTGCATTGACACCGTAAACGACATCATATGCGCTCCCCTGTCACACCAACTGACAACTTCCGTCAACCTCAAGAACCTCCAATCTGGTCAAACCATGCCAGATGCATGCGCTATGATCACGGAGCAAGAAGCCACAATACCTGCCTACAGCAAGAGTGTCAGCGTCCGCCTAAACATGCGACCTGGCCAAACTCTCAAAAGGTAAGCTAAGCTTCTTCCAACCTTGCAGGACCTGCCTAAAACTCGGACTGACCCTGGAAGCTACACCTCTCATCGAAGTGTCATCTCGTGCTGTGTATGTGTTGTTCAACAACTGTATGGCCCAAGACATCCACGTTCCCAAAGCCAGTCACCTGGGATGGCTCATTGTAACAAAGTTCGTAATGGAAGGAAGGAAGCGGACAGGGTTGGCTTGGGAAGACTCGGGTGAAATTTATTCAGATAAACTTAAACAGCTGCGCACTCTGCGCTCTAAAACATCAACTCTCTCGGTTGTCTCATGATCACTCTCAGCATTCGTTTCGGCTGTCTCCCGCTCACAGACCGTGCGCCCGAGTCTTCACTCCGTCTCTCTCCTCCCGTTCCCACTCCACGGTGGCTTTATTGAGTCTCTCCACGCCAATTACTGCAATCAGACACAGGTGTTCTCATTTTGCACTTGACCCACTTGCTTACGCTGTCTCCTGAGTCTTTCTCCGCTGCAGACTTCGCTGAACCACGCCCCTCGCCACATACCCCCACCGCCCGACTCAGGCCGGGAAGCCCTCCGCCTGCAGCCCCCATTCCTGGAGAGAAGTCGGCTACAGTCATCTGCGTCCCGGCCTGTGGATCACCTTGAATTTGAAGGGCTGTAATGCCAGATACCAACGGGTGATCCGCGTTGGTATCCTTCATGCGGTGGAGCCACTGCAAGGGGCGTGGTCCGAACAGAGGGTGAATTCCGTCCCAGGAGATAATAGCGGAGGGTGAGGACCGCCCACGGATTGCCAAACACTCCTTCTCAATGGTGCTGTACATCGTCTCTCTCTTAGAGAGCTTCCGACTGATGTACAGCACCGGGCGCCTCACCCCTATCTCCTGGGTCAGGACAGCTCCCAGCCCCGGTCCGGGCGTCCGTCTGCAGCAAGAAGGGAGAGAAAAGTCAGGAGAGTGTAATAGCGGCCCGCCACAGAGCAGCCTTTACCTGGGTGAAAACCTGCTGGCACCGCTCCGTCCACGGGACCGTATCTGGGACCTCCTTTTTAGTGAGGTCAGTCAGCGGGCTGGTGAGCTCCGAATAGTCAGGAACAAACCTCCTGTAATACCCGCCAGCCCCAGGAACTGCCTCACCTCCTTTTGGTCTTAGGTCTCGGGCAGGCCGCAATAGCTGCCGTCTTATCAATTTGGGGACGCACCTGTCCGTGACCCAAGTGGAAACCCAGATAACGTGCCTCCACCCGCCCAATCGCACACTTCTTTGGGTTGGCGTTAGTCCGCTCCTCAGCGCTCTCAGCACCTCCCGCAGGTGCACCATGTGCCGCTGCCAGTCCTGACTGTAGATGATGATGTCATCCAGGTAGGCAGCGGCGTGGCGGTGCGGTCGGAGGATTTTGTCCATGAGGCGCTGAAAGGTGGCGGGCGCGCCCGAACAACCCAAAGCGGGCGTGACAAATTGGTGCAATCAAGCGGCGTTGTGAAGGCTGACTTTTCTTTGGATAACGGTGATAAGGGGATCTGCCAATATCCTTTCGTTAAGTCCAGTGTCGAATAAAAGCGGCGGTACCCAGCCGATCAAGCAACTCGTCAACCAGCGGCATTGGATAGGCGTCGAATTTGACACGCATTCACCTTGCGATAATCCACAGAATCGGACCGAGCCGTCTGTTTTCGGTACCAAAACGATCGGGCTCGCCCAGTCACTGTGGGACTCTTCTATTACTCCCATCTCTAGCATCGCCTCTAATTCTGACTGGACCACCTTTTTCTTGTGCTCCGGTAAACGCCGGGCTGCGCACTACCACGCCGGCTCGGTCTCAATATGGTGTTGAATAAGGTTGGTTCGACCGGGCCGGGCGGGCGAACACGTCCGCAAATTCTCTCTGCAACCGGGCTACATCGGTGAGCTGGGAGGGTGAGGTGATCCCCGGGGCCAGAGTGAGTGATGGAACTTTAAGGCTCGCCTCTGGCCGAGATCTTCCTCTCGTTACTACCGTCGCCAGCATCACCGGCTCGACCTCGTTCCATTTTTAAGGAGGTTGAGGTGATAAATCTGGCGTGCCCGCTCCGATCCGTTCGAACCACCTCATAATTGAGATCCCCTACCTGCCGTGTGACCTCAAAGCGGTCCTTGCCACTTGGCGAGTAATTTGGAGCTAGAGGTGAGTAACACAAGTACTTTATCTCCGGCGTGAAATTGCGTAATCTGGCCCCCCGATTGTATAGCCGGCTTTGCTTGTCCTGGGCCTGTAACAAATTCTCCATGGAGAGCTGCCCCAATGTGTGGAGCTTTGTTCTCAGGTCCAGCACATGCTGAATTTCATTTTTACTCTCCGAAGGTCCCTCCTCCCAAGTCTCCCTCAGGACGTCCAAAACCCCTCGGGGCTGGCGGCCGTACAGGAGCTCGAAGGGGAAAACCCGTGGAGGCTTGCGGGACCTCGCGCTGGCGAACAAAAGGGTTCCAGCCATTTGTCCCAATTTTTGGCGTCTTCGTGAAGCGAACTTTTGAATCATGGTTTTCAACGTGCGATTAAACCGTTCCACCAGGCCGTCCGTTTGTGGGTGATAGGCGCTGGTGCGAATCGATTTAATTCCCAATAATTCATAAAGTTTGCGAATGGTTCGTGACATAAACGCCGTGCCCTGATCGGTGAGAATCTCTTCGGGATCCCCACCGGAGATCATACTGAACAGAGCCTCCGCCACACTTTTGCGGAAATGTTGCGGGCGCTACTGCCTCGGGTATCGGGTTGCATAATCCACCAGAACTAATGCAAATCGATGCCCTCGTGCTGCTCTAATGGCCCGATGAGGTCCATACCAATTCGCTCAAGGGGACCTGCATTAGCGGAAGGGCGCAGCGCTTTTGGGGAGGCCGGGGATTCACTAGCTGACATTCACGACAAGCCGCACACCACCGGCGTACATTTCGTGAATGCCCGGCCAAAAGAAGCGGGCCATTAAGCGGTTTAGTGTTGTCGCCTGCCCCAGGTGCCCGGCCATAGGATTACATGAGCCGCCTGGAAAAGCATTTCCGGCGGCTTTTGGGTACCAACAACTGGGTTGTATCTTGCTTTGATTGAGCGTCCTGGGTCACTCGATACAACCTATCTTTTAAAATCGCAAAATATGGATAGGAAGGGGCCGTGCGGTCTGGAGAGGCCGGCCGTCAATGGAACAGACCTGTGCATTTCTCAGGGTCTCGTCCTGAGACTGCTCCAGGGGAAATCATCACGCTCCGTGAGGATTGACCTCTCGATCGTTCGATCCCCTGAGCCGCCTCAGCGAGCCCAGGCTCAGCCTCCCCAGCGCACCGCCGCCTCCCTTCCTGGCGTCTCTTTTCCCCAGGAGGCATCCGCACACAAAACTCCCAATAAAATTTTAAACGAGGCCAATTGGTTCCCAAAATCAGCGGATGCGGAGGTGGGGGTTAACGCCACCTCCACATTATGCTTTGTCCCCGAAATTGGATGGCTAACGCACTACTGGGTATTCCGCCACGTCCCGTGCACACACCTTACCCGAACCATGCAGCTCATATCCAATGCCTCAGGCTGAACTAGGCTTTGATGGATCGAGGTTTGGTTACAGCCCGAATCCACCAAAGCCCAATACGTACCCTCATACTCACAGGTATCTGGTACCCGCCAGCCTGATCGGGCGGCCTGCGGGGACGTCCGGAACCCGGACCAGGGTCCCCACCTCCATCACCGGACACCGATCGATAAAATGGCCCGGGTCCCCCGCGCCAACAGGCGGCCCAGGCTTCCCGCCACCCCAGTGGCGGGAAGAGACAAGGAATTGGACGTGGAGAGACTGAGGAACGGGACCAGCAGCGTGGCTCGGGCCAGCCGACCCTGCCTCCCTGCTGTGGGCTCTTGCGGCCGTCGACTCCGGGGCCGGCCCTCCCCTCCATCGGGCTGGGCTCGGGAACCACGCCAGCACGGGACCTGGGGAGAAAAACAGGGGAGACAGAAGGGAGGGAGAGAGAGAGAGGACGGTAGGGGTTCGCCAACCCCATGGCACGCCACCATCTGGTCCTCTGCGAGTTGGATGGCCAGGTCCAGCGACGCCGGGCGGTGGCACTGGACCCACTGCGCGTCCTCTTGGGAGCCAGCGCAATAAATTGCTCCAGCACCACCTGGTCGATGATATCATCGGCGCCGCCTTCTCCGCCAACAGCCATCTGCGGCAGGCGTCCCGGAGCTGGTGAGCCATCACGAAGGGCGGCCGTTCTCCCCAGCTCCAGCGGAAGCGCTGGCGGTGCTGCTCGGGGCTCCGGCCGACCCGCTGGAGGATGGCCCGTTTCAGGTCTTCATAGACCAGGAGGTTCTGGACTGGCAACTGCTGCGCCAACTGCGCCTCCCAGTTAGCAGTGGGATGACTGGCCAGTCCGTTTGGGGCCACCCACATGCCGCCGCGGTCTTCTCAAATAGATCGATGAACGCCTCCGGGTCATCTTGCGGCCCCATCTTCTGTACCGGCATGTGGGTGGGCGGGCCGGGTTGTTGAAGTCTCCCGGCCCGAACCTCCCGGTCCATCCAGCTCTGGAGCAGCTCGCGGTCCTCCCGCTGATTCTGGACGAGGGCACAGAATCTTCTCTCCTGGTCTGCCCTCATGTCCATCAGCGCCTTGTGGTGTTCCTGGTGGAGTCCCGCGGCGATTGGATAACCTCCATAAGCGGCGATCCCGTTGGTGAGGACATGATGGCAGCGGCGTTCGGCTTCCTTACCGGGTTTCGGCACCAGTGTAACAAAGTTCGTAATGGAAGGAAGGAAGCGGACAGGGTTGGCTTGGGAAGACTCGGGTGAAATTTATTCAGATAAACTTAAACAGCTGCGCACTCTGCGCTCTAAAAACATCAACTCTCGGTTGTCTCCGCGATCACTCTCAGCATTCGTTTCGGCTGTCTCCCGCTCACAGACCGTGCGCCCGAGTCTTCACTCCGTCTCTCTCCTCCCGTTCCCACTCCACGGTGGCTTTATTGAGTCTCTCCACGCCAATTACTGCAATCAGACACAGGTGTTCCTCATTTTGCACTTGACCCACTTACTTACCGCTGTCTCCTGAGTCTTTCTCCCGCTGCAGACTTCGCTGAACCACGCCCCCCTCGCCACACTCATCAACCAGGCTTTCCATGACTTTGAACTAACGGTACCTGTCATAGGCCCCATACCAGCCCAACTAATGTCAGACGAATGCAATGACACCATAACATTTACAAAACCTCATGAAATCATTGTCATCACCTCAATTCTGCCGGTGTCCAGAGAAAGTGTCTGCCATTCAGAACTAACAGATGACACTCACCTCGCTGTCTCAACACAGCCTGCGACAGAATCACCTACACAGGTGACCATCGGGGCCCAAAGCCCCTCAAATGACTTAACTGCAGAAGAACCCTACGCCAGGTTAAATGCACAAATTCAACAGATCTTGAGTGAGGCGGATGCCCTCCACAATGAAGTGGATCGCCAAGGACTCAAAGAGGTTCTGCACAAGTACAAGGACCTCGCAAAGGATTCCCTGGATTGTGGACTGACCAACATCCACACGGTGCGCATCCCAACAAACCCAAATGCGCCACCCACATTTGTGGAAAAGGGGGTTATTCGGCCCGGTAACAGCACATACTCTGCCCCGATATGGCCAGTCCTAAAACCTAACGGCCCACCATCGACTATCGCAAGTTGAATCAGCAAGTACCATTGTCACGATGGCCTATGACCCAGTTGGACCAAGAAATCCCAAAAATCAAAGGCTCGACGATCCCGTCCACATTGGACGTCCTAAACCAGCTGACAACAGCAGGAGCTAAAATCGCCCTTCACAAAGGACAATGGTGCAAAACCAAGTTGAATTATGTCAGACTGCTTGTCGGAAGAAACGGCATCGAGCCACAATCTAAGCATGCCCAAGCAATCCAAAGCATAAAGACACCAACTAACGTCTCTGAGCTGCGAAGCTTTCTGGGAGTGTGCAATTACTCACGACAGTTCATCGAAAACTACGCTGACATCGCACAACCACTAACTTCCCTCCTGGCAAAGGATGAACCCTTCATTTGGACGAAAGCCCAGGACACAGCTATGAGCCAGCTCAAACAGTGCCGGTGCTCTGCTCCGTGCCTTGCCTACCCAGACCCAGGAAAATAATTATATCTGGACGATGGATTCTCTAATCAGTGCCTCAGCGCAGGCCTATACCAGCTCCTTGACAAAGACAAGCGAGTGGTCGCTTATGCCAGCAAAACGCTGCTTCCCCCAGAATGCAGGTATTCAAACTGCGAAAAAGCTTTGCTTTGCACTGTGTGGGCCATCCAGCGTTTCTCTAATTACATTTGTTGTAAACTGCTTTCTTCTAAAGTGTAGAAAAACTCAGAAGAGAAGACCAGGAGACTTCGGATTGGATTGTCAGCAGAATTTCTTTATTCTATGACATGTCATTGGTATCTGTGGTCATCGAAATCTCTCTTAAGTCATTTTTACAGGGTATCTTTATAGGCAGAATTGGAGGAGGGACTTTTTGAGGTTGAGACAAAACATCAAAGAAAGCAAACATCTGAGGGAGGCGTTAACAAAAGGTTGAATCTCTCAGTAGTCTGACTCATTGATCTTACCATTATCATAGAGACAAAAAGCACAGCTGTCCCAAGCCCAAATGGTCAGGAAACGATCTCAAGCTCCTTTGCCCCGACACCTCTTAGTCAGGAAGTGAATTCAAATCAAACATAGAATAAAATTTGTAATCCCACAATTCCCCGTTTGAGAGTTCTAATAACTCTCACAAAATACAAATTTAGACACTTAAAAGTTAATTCTTGTAACTTGTGATCGTTACAGGCACATTGTACATGTTCTGTGTTGCTTATATGTAATTGCATGCTGACACAGAAACAAAACATGCAATTAGGGTCCATGAAGTTCTTACGGGTAATAATCTTTTCTGGTTGGAACTGTCATTTTCCTCGTAGAGGCGGGCATCATTGCTGAAAACACTTGATACTAACAAGTTTCCGAACCATGAAGAATTATCTTCAGTCATCTGGTGTAATTTTGCTGAAAGATCAAGAGTACGAAAATCTTGATCATGTTGATGGATGACTGAAGTTCCCGTATGTGAGTCTCTGCGTTGTGTATTTTTTCTTTTCTTCTGCTTCTTCTTTCTTTTCTCTTTCTTGTGTGATAGTTGGCTCGGCAATGGGTCTAGTTGTTTTCTAGAGGTTGTGGCTTTATCCGCAGGTGAGAAGGGTGGTGCATATGGATCTCAGGACAGCCATCAGGTGGTATCTGCACAGAGGAAGAAAGAAACACAAACCAGAGAGACCAACGGCACAGAGCAGTATTTGTAGAGTCTGCAAACATTAGGGTTGTATCCTCTGTTCAAAATATAGTCTGCTATGGTTGTTCCTTCTTTCCCTATTTCTTAATTCCTGCGACACCTAAAGAACAGTGAGGAAAGGATGGACTAATGGAGGGGAAAGGCCTATGAGGAAATCTTCACACCGAGGTTGGCCCCGAAGCCTGTTGCTTTCGGTTCTTCCCTGGGCTCCTCACTGGTTCTTGTGTCTGCCCTATCCTATCCCTGCAGGGGGAGGAACAACTTTACAGTGTGACACATGAGCCCACGTTTTCCTTCCCTGACACATTACTGCAGCTGCTGTAATCAACATCACTTGATGTGGTCCGTACCACTTAGGCTCTAATGGCTTGTTTCTGAACGCCTTTATCATGACCCATTGACCTGGGACGATTGTTTGTCCACCTTCTGGTGGAGTCTGCCAACACGACTCAACTCTCTCTTTGGCACTCTGCACTGCCTTTGTGAGGCTTTCACAGTAAGCGATCAGGGCATTTGAAACAATGTGCACATCAGCATTTCTAAGATCAACCTGTCCTGATGCTTGTGGCCTATAGGGACAGTGGAGGTTCCACTTAATCTTCAACATTCTAGACACTTCCTTGACTACCTGTCCTGTGAAGTGGGTACCTTGATCTGAGTCAATGCAATCTGGTAATCCCCATCTGGGAATGAAATCAGTGAGAAGACATTTAGCAGTATGTGCAGCTGTAGCACGCCCTGTTGGATAAGCTTCTACCCATCTTGAGATCAATGTTCTTCTAAATTCAGTTAAATGTGTGTGTGCTGCCGGTAAACTCTGAGATAGTCTCTCTATATCTTTAGGACATAAAGCGTTGGCAACAGTTTGTATTTGCACAACAGAAGAATTGGGAGGAACACTATCAGTTTCCTCAACATTGACTGAATTTACAGGCACATCAGTTACTGATTGGAGAGCTACATCTGTTTCAAAGACTGCTTGTAAATCAGGGTAAATGTTATCAGGCTGACTAACTCCCACATCAGCTTTGGCTGCAGCTTTCTTGAGGTTCAATTTCTTAGTCAAAGTGGACACTCTAGCACGAAGTTCATTGTTCTGTTTCTCTAGCTCTGAGTTACGCTGAGACTGTTGTGTAGCTAATGTTAAACTGAATTCTCTGTAACAACAGATATGCCTTTCACATTGTTCTTACGAATACTTGCTCCTAGTACCTTTTTACACTCATCTACCTACCAAGTCTTGTCTGGATGAATCTCACATTTCTGCGTTAGTTTTTGTCTAACTTTTTCAGTGACTATTAGGTCCATTTGTTCCCCTAACAGTGTTTTGAATTCACTATCTGACCACAACGGAGTCGCAAGACCCATCTTTTCTGTGGTTGGAATCAGCCTAGCATTCATTCTAACCATTTTGTAAGTTTCTTCGGTACCACACAAACAAAACAAACACTTCTCTGATCAACAGAGGGTACACTTGTAAAAAAAAAACTGAACTATTGTTAAATGTCCAAATTACCAACACTTCACACTTAACTTCCCTGCCTACAAAAAAAACAGAGGATAAAACTAAATTATTAGCACGAAATGCTAACCTTCCCTGCCTGAAACAGAGGATAACTCATTTTTAGCACGTAATGCCCAAAATCTTCCCTGCCTGAAAGAACAGAGGATAAACTTTCATCTCTAAAATAAAAACTTTAGAGGATAAACTCTTCCCTGCCTGAAACAGAGGATAAACGTCCCTGCCCACAAGAACAGAGGATACTTTCATCTCTAAAATAAAAAACTTTAGAGGTTAAACTCATCTCTAAAATAAAAAACTTTAGAGGATAAACTCTTCCCTGCCTGAAACAGAGGATAAACGTCCCTTCCTACAAGAACAGAGGATACTTTCATCTCTAAAATAAAAAACTTTAGAGGTTAAACTCATCTCTAAAATAAAAAACTTTAGAGGATAAACTCTTCCCTGCCTGAAACAGAGGATAAACGTCCCTGCCTACAAGAACAGAGGATAAACCAAAATTATTAGCATGAAATGCTAACCTTCCCTCCTGAAACAGAGGATAACTTTTAGTTAAACAAACCCTACAGATGTATGTTAACTCTTCTCTGACGGCACAGAGGATACACTGGTCTTAGGTTCTTTTGGATTAGAGACAGCCACTCACCACAACCCTTGGTTGAGAGAAAAATTCAGTCTGGGAATCCTTGTTCAGCTTGAAGTTTCGCTGGATTCCAAAAGATGCAGATCTTTGTTTGAGCTTGAAGTTTTTCAGGTGAGGAAGCTGGAACTCTATCCGGGTCACGGCACCATCTGTTGTAAACTGCTTTCTTCTAAAGTGTAGAAAAACTCAGAAGAGAAGACCAGGAGACTTCGGATTGGATTGTCAGCAGAATTTCTTTATTCTATGACATGTCATTGGTATCTGTGGTCATCGAAAGCTCTCTTAAGTCATTTTTACAGGGTATCTTTATAGGCAGAATTGGAGGAGGGACTTTTTGAGGTTGAGACAAAACATCAAAGAAAGCAAACATCTGAGGGAGGCGTTAACAAAAGGTTGAATCTCTCAGTAGTCTGACTCATTGATCTTACCATTATCATAGAGACAAAAAGCACAGCTGTCCCAAGCCCAAATGGTCAGGAAAGGATCTCAAGCACCTTTGCCCCGACACCTCTTAGTCAGGAAGTGAATTCAAATCAAACATAGAATAAAATTTGTAATCCCACACATTGGTGCACAGAAAGTCATCATCGAGACATGTCACCAACCAGTCACCTTCCTCAACAGTCAACGAATCAGAGATGGCGTGGTGACCAACGCACGCATAGCTACCTGGCTAATGACACTCCAAGGACGGGACGTTGAGGCAAGATATGCCTAAAACTACAAATCCTCACTTGGAAACGGGCTTGCGGCCTGCCAAAACTGTTCAACGGACACGCTGTACACCTCAGCAGAACCAAAAGAACTGCCATAACTGCAAATGACAAATCACAGGTACTTCGAGGAGAATGTGTGTGAAGGAATGCCCACAGCATATGTCGATTGCTGCTCCTACAATCGCGAGGGTAATTTACAAGCTGGAGCGGGTGTGGTCTGGCTCAACAACGACCCATGCCCACTGTAACAACTCAAATTAGGCCCTCAATCATCGCAATATGCAGAAATAGCAGCCATACTCATCACCCTACAACTGGCTGCATCCCACAACATCAAAGAACTCCTCATCTGTACCGATTCGAACTATGCCCGTCTAAGCTTCACATGCCATTTAACTCGATGGAAACGGAATGGATTCAAGACAGCTAACAACAAGCCTGTCAAGCACCAGGAACATGACATGAACATGAACATGACATGATCGTTTATTGGAAAAAAGTCAGAGGTCATTCACGTCAACCAGGACAAGACAAAGACTTAAATGACTAAACCGATGCCCTTGCCAAAGCAGGTTCATTACATGGAGAGTGCTGGACATTTCATGCCCTCCCACCCAACCCTACAGTGGCAGCAGTAACCCGCCTCCAGCACGCCACTGGCGCGCTCACCCCTGCCTCCTCCCACATGGCCATATCACCTCAGTTCGCTGCTGACGACCTCCTCACCCTCCAAACTGCGGACTCGTCACCACGAACTATGGCAGCTCACATTTCCGACCCATTAACACATCCCATTTCCACCTCGGACCTAAACACGTCCTCCAAGCTCCACACGCTCCATTCTGTCAAGCACATGCTGCATCTTAGAGACGGTGTTCTCACATATGTCCCTGAGCCACTCACTGCGCCAAAGCTCGTAGTACCTCACGGCTAAAGGGGGATGATGCTGACACACATACACGATGCACCATGCGCAGGACACCACGGTGTCAAGGCCACCTATGAAACACTCAAGCAAGAAGCATACTGGCCTGGCATGCAGCAAAACGTAGTGGAATACGTTAAAGGATGCCTGGTGTGTTGCCAGTTCCAACCGGCAAATCCAAACCACCGAGCACCACTGCAAAGGAAAGGAATGACCTTCCCATGCTCGGACCTCCAAATAGACTGGGTAGGACCCCTGCCACGGTCAACACGGGGTAACAAATACTTCCTCACCGTGGTCTGCGAATTCACAAAGTGGATAAAGTGCCTCCCAGCTCCCAACGATACAGCAGAAACAACAGCCTGCCTGTTAATGAACCACATCTTCTCAAGATTTGGACTGCCTTTAAGGGTTAACTCTGACCACGGAACCCACTTCACCGTCGAAATCATGCAGGAAGTGTGGAAACTCCTGGGTATACAGGCCAAGCTCCATATAAGCCATCACCCAATTTCTTCCGGTCAAGTTGAATGGGCTAACAGGACAGTGGTCAGCATGTTGAAGAAGTATGTAGCTACCAATCAAAAGGATTGGGATATTAAACTTCCTCTGGTACTGATGGCCGCTTGAGCCACCCCTCACCAATCTACCTGAGTACCCCCGTTCACATTGATGACAGGGAGAAACATGACGCTACTGCTACACCTGCTGTACCAACCTGGTGACCTGAACCTCGTCACTGCCTATAACACTCACCAATACCTGGAAGAGTTACATCAGCACCTGAGAATTACTTTTGCCTTCGTGCAACAGCAGCTACAACGAAGTGCGGAAGGTCGGAAAGCCTACTACAACCTAAAGGCCTCTCACCATGAGCTCAATGTCGGAGACAAAGTGTGGTACTACAGCTTCGCCCGACCAAGGCAGAAAGCTCCCCATCACCTGTCAAGGAAGTTCCTACCTCACTGGACAGGACCCCATGTGATTGTAGACAAGCTCTCACCTGTTGCCTATCGAATCAAAATCAGACAAGGGCGCAGCGAGCCAGTCCTTCGATGGGTCCATCGAAACCAGATAAAGAGGCACCAGGGCTCCAGTCAACAGGAAAAGGGGGGAAATCAAACCCACTGACACAGACCGACAACCATATGCTCTACACCGCACAAACATAAGTACTATCGTTTTAGGAAAACATATAGCAACCATGCTTAGACACAACCCATACTCTTTCCTCCGCAGCACTGCTAAGACCAATCTCTAGTAAAGAGGAGTTACTCCACACATGTGACACTCGTTTGCAGCCTCACCTCATTCGGTGTCCTTGTGTCTCTTTGTTTTGTTTTTGATTTTGAATTTTTTTTAATTTTTTTTGGTTTTTTTTCTCGTGTCTCACTTTGTGTTTCTCCTTTTCCCTCTCTCACTATAATCTCCATTACCCTCTAGTCCCCTCATCAGGGAACTCCCTTAACCAATCCTCGAATCCAGGTCCTGAAATTGAGATTGACTCCCTTCAATAAAGTCGTCGTAACTCGTTGTGAGAACCGTTGTCAACCGGTCGAGGCAATCCGCTAAAAGCATGACCGACATGTTACGCGAAGTAAGTTCCTTGATCGACAACTTAGCCATGAATAGGATTCCACACTACGTGATACCTCTTAGCCTTGTCCAAATGTCCTAACTTCAGCCACTGCGGGCCCCGCTAGTCTCATCCAAACTCATCTCACCCCTTCCCCGGTAGCGGTATTCTCATATACGCATACCCGGAAGCAGGAGACTTTGTTTCTTTTCAGTTTGCCCATTATTGACGTTAATAATATTTTACCGGCTTAAAATGTTGTGAATGTTGGATTTTGGCAAGGAAACACCTATGTCAAAATCCACACTCCCGAGGTCGTCACAGTATCACGATAATAACGAACAGTTGTATCTGGCTCCAAACCTAAAGATGTGTACGCTCACTAAAGGACATTCACTTCCTCTGCCTGAGTAAACCTTTGCCGCGATAATACAGAGGGCATCTGCTGCTTAGAAGCCATTAGACCCGACACTAGCTGCCCGCCCGAAGCAACACCACGTTCTCAGGTTGAGGTAACACACGCGAATTGTCGGAAACCGATGGCTGGTCAACACCCCAGCACGAAAAGCTACCCTCACATACGATCAACACGACACCGCCACGCGCATTAGTCTGCCCAACCAAACTTTATGGATCACGGCCCCTAAGGGCTCGATCCTCCATATTGACGAGTTAGCATTGTATCACCTTACCGACAACAAGTATTAGGCTGAAATCGAAATCTCACCCTTCTTCAAACAGCATTCCTTTGTCCTTGATCCAGAATTGGAAGAAAGGATCAAAGAGGAAGGAATGCAACTTATTGATTTGACAGCTGTTGACACAGCTTTAGAAGCTATCGCCCGCCGGCGCGCCAACTATTTCGTCTTGGTCTGCCGCTGACACAGCACTTTGCATCTCTACTATCGTAGGATATGTTGTGACTTTGACACTGGCCTCCCTCCTACACAAGCGAGTGAACGCCGTTCAAGAGTCTTTCAACAGATGCACGTCAGGCATCCCGCGCCTTTTCCGACATGATAAACCCCACCAAGAACCCGAACCCGAGAACTCAACCAACCTGATTGAGATCATGCCTATATCTTCTCGTCGAACCCCTGACAATTAAACCAATCAAAATGACCCAATTGTCAATAATCAATAACCAAACAATGCATCCCTACGTCTTCTCAAGTTTCTAACCTGTTTCTTCTCAAATTACCCTGCACCAGGATTCAGTCAGTGATAGAGATGATGTTTGTGTCTTGTGTGTGCCTGTTCTCTCTGCCTCTTGTTCCAGTGCCCGCCCATGTTCCATCGGGAACATCACCGAACCAAAGGGGGATGTGTAATGCCACGTAGGCCTGAAAGACACACAGGAGGAGTGATAACCAGCACATTCCTAAGGGGTCGTAAAAGGGTAATACATGAGCCATCCGCATCTAACTGGCTGGCCGAGTTTCTTCCCAAAATCGCCTTATCTCAGGAGACCCCCCTTTAAAACTAAGAGAGATTTCATGAAAACATCTGGATGTGCTCCAAAACAGGAACGAAAAGAACACTTTATCTGGACATGGTCCCAGAGGACCAGTGAACTATAACTAAATGATGCTATCATTAAGAAAGACGTAACTTTTGTTTGACCCCAGGACAGGCCCTCTTTCGCTCTGCTCTCACCCCCTCTGCAGGTCAAAGTAAATAACTTTTCTTTGTGTCTGCCCCGTGCAATGAGGGATGGACTTTATGCACAAAGACATTCATTTATTCCATGGCTATTAAAACAATATACTCGAGACAATATATATTAAGGTTGTATTTTATGTCATGTATAAGATTGCTGTGTAAATGAAACCTATGATGTTGCTTAGCCTATGACATATTATTGTTCCCTGATGTGACAGATTTGGTGATATTATAAATGGGTAAACATGTGATAAGAGTTTAATACCTATGTAAAGTGTTATTTTTTGTCACATGGAAGATTCACTGTGGTATGCCCCAAAAGACATGGGCGGGGCTCCGCCCCACAAGAACAATCTGATTGGAAGAAGCCCCAGTGGGCGTACTGAAATCTGTCTGTTTAAAACTGACCACCACAGCTGGAATCGCTCTCTCTTCTCTTTGCTCTTCAACTTGCTCGCTCGCTGACGATCCGGAAGCTTCGGTCGTGCTGGACCCTTGCCTTAACATCGGGCTGAGGAAACTAGCTAAGCAAATTCAAGACTTTGTAAAAGCCATAACACCTCAAAGCCAGCAGACCAACAGCGCCTTCCATCTCAACAAAGAAACCAAAATCCGCCAATCGCGGGCTTCCCCAGTGACGTCACGCAGCAACAACAAAGCCGGAGATTCCCTCAGCAACACGTGGCATTCGAGACTTAACCTGAACGCAAGTAACCAAACAGAGTCTCTATTCTTACTGAAACTGATTAATTGATCCGTGACAGCAAAGTCTCTGTCGTGATCTTCTCGTAGTTACAGTTATGAGACAGAAAAGAGTGCTAGAAAATACTTTCTCCTAACATTAACCGTAGAGCTATGAATGTGTGTGTATGGTTCAAGGTTCATGGTTCTTTTATTTGTCACATACTCAATTATACAGGATATAATCGGTAGTGAAATGTAAATCAGACAGGTCCGCTTAATGGACAGTGAAAAAATAAAATAAAAATGAAACATAACAAGAGAATATATATATATATATATAAATATAGGTAAGAATAAAATAAAAGTATGAAAATAAATAAAAATAAGGAGTAAAATGTGCAATGAAATAAAAAGTGCAATACAGTATACTGTGGACTTAATAAATAATAATATAAGCAGGGATGTGCAAGTAGAATGTGCAAACAGGTTGTACCGGGTATGTACACATAGCAGCAATGCGGATTATGGAGGATAATGAATGTTTTTAGAGTTTATTAAATTGAGTCCTGTAAATGTTATGAGACTGAGTTTGAGTTTAGGAGCCTGATGGCCTGAGGGAAGAAGCTCCTCCTCAGTCTCTCAGTTTTTGCCATCATACTCTTGAAGCGCTTGCCAGATGGCAGTAAAGTGAAAAGATGGTTACCGGGGTGATTTGAGTACTTGATGATTTTAGCAGCTCTGTTTTTGCAGCGTTTGAGGTAGATGTCCTGCAGAGAGGGGAGAGCAGACCCTGAGATGCACTCAGCTAAGCGCACGACCAAGGCCGGACTTACCATTGGGCTTGAGTGGGCTCGAGCCCATGGGCCCCGCCCAATAGGGGGCCCCACCCGCTTCTGTTCATTTGATTTGTTTATTTTTTCAATTAAGGTTTGTTTATTGGTCTTTCATTGATAACAACCCTGCCATGTTAAAGGAATGACATCGTTTAAATAGTTAAACTATTTGTCAGGCATTTCGATGTTTGCTGATAGGTTATTGGTGAGTTGGCTTTACGCTGTTGTACTTAGCGGCCACATTAATCAGTATAATGGTGGACAAGCGGTATCGGAGCGGCGCGCTTAAAAGAAAACCAAAAAATGAAAGACAGCGACGTGAAAAGGAAGCACTCAGTAAATTGAAAACGATTACTGGATTTTTCACACCTGTGACACCACAGCCTGATGTACCTGTGCTAGCTGAGAGATCAGTGGACAACAACCTGCTGGAGGAAACTGCTGGAGCCGATCTGATTTCACGTTCAGAGCAGCCCATCAGTGGATTATCGTCTTTTCTGTCAGAAGCCATGGAGGCGGCAAAAGAAACAGCGACTGCACCAGATAGGCCTACAGCTACTACTGATTCTGACACTACTGATCCTGTTTGCTGGGGTAAAATTGATGAGAATGTGCGTGCTTACTGGGCGCGGAAAGGTCCACTGGCATAAAGTTGGCTTGACGTTGGACGTTCGATATTTGCATATTTAGGGACCGTCTCTAAAGTTACATGCGATATTGGTATACACTTTTCTAACTTCAATAGCATTTGAGCAGAATGACTTACAGTCATAAAAACAACTGTAAACTGTTCATCTAGGTGTCAACTATAATGCACACCTTTTACATTTTTGATATTTATTAAAATCTACAGTAAATACGTTTTTAAAAATGGCTATTTTTCACTACAAAATGGGCTCAAATGCAGCTTTAAAGCTCAATAGCATTTGAGAAAAATGACTTCCAGTCATAAAAACAACTGTAAACTGTTCACCTAGGTGTAAACTATAATGCACACCTTTTACATGTTTGATATTTATTAAAATTTACTGTAAATCATATGTAAAAAAATTACGTTTGTAGTGAAAAATAGCCATTTTTAAAACATTGTTTACAGTACATTTGAATAAATATCAAAAATGTAAAAGGTGTGCATTATAGTTTACACTGAGATGAACAGTTTATAGTTGTTTTTATGACTAAGTCATTCTCCTCAAATGCTATTGAGCTTTAAAGTTGCGTTTGAGCCCATTTTGTAGTGAAAAATAGCCATTTTTAACATATGATTTACAGTAGATTTTAATAAATATCAAAAATGTAAAAGGTGTGCATTATAGTTGACACCTAGATTAACAGTTTACAGTTTTTTTTATGACTAAGTCATTCTCCTCAAATGCTATTGAGCTTTAAATTTACGTTTGAGCCCATTTTGTAGTGAAAAATCGTTTTTTTTAACATATGATTTACAGTAAATTTTAATAAATATCAAAAATGTAAAAGGTGTGCATTATAGTTTACACCTAGATGAACAGTTTACAGTTGTTTTTATGACTGTAAGTCATTCTCCTCAAATGCTATTGAGCTTTAAAGTTGCGTTTGAGCCCTTTTTTGTGAAAAATATTTTTTTTTTACAGTAGATTTTAATAAATATCAAAAATGTAAAAGGTGTGCATTATAGTTGACACCTAGATGAACAGTTTACAGTTGTTTTTATGACTGTAAGTCATTCTGCTCAAATGCTATTGAAGTTAGAAAAGTCTATACCAATATCGCATGTAACTTTAGAGACGGTCCCTAAATATGCGAATATCGAACGGCGTCCAACGTCCAACTTTATGCCAGTGAAAGGTCCGAGTCCTGTCAAAATAAGGAGGCTAATTTCAAAGCCTCTGAACGCCACTACAAACATCAGAAGAGACTGTTTTCCAAAACTAATTTCAAACGAAAGCATCTGAATGGTGAGTCCCTGCCCAGATAATGGTTGCTGTACTCACCTTCCACAGGCTGTGTTTTGTTTTGCTTGCTGTCTTTTTCGTGAGGGTGACGGTCAATTCCCTTTTCAGTCTGGTTATAATGACTGGAAACATGCTACCAGATGCTTTGCCGAGCATGAGAATAGTGACGGTCATAGGAAGGCAATGTTTAATTACATCAACAGAGCAGCAGCTTATGGCGTTATAGACTCTCGACTTAAAAAGCAGCTTGAGTCGCACAGCAATTATTGGAGTGAAGTTTTGCGAAGAGTGGTTGCAGTTGTAAAATTTCTGGCAGAACGGGGATTGGCTTTCCAAGGCTCAAGTGAAATATTTGGTAGAGCTGACAATGGGAATTACATGGGCATCCTGGAGCTGATCAGTGAATTCGACCCATTCTTGAAATCACACATTTTTTAAGATATCAGCCCAAATTTGGAACATATAAAAACGTTGTCATAAACTAAAACCTCTATAACATTTCTGTTTCACTTTAACTTTTTTCAGTTCCACAATGAACTGCCAAGGTTCTTCCTTAAAATGGGAAATGTTAAAATGTTCTCTAGTCAATGAATAGCAGCCTGACATAGTTGCCATTTTTGCTGTCAATGTGTGAGAGGGACGAATGCAGGACCTGAGAGATGGCATCATCAGTAGACCTATTTGGGCGGTAGGCAAACTGAAGAGGGTCCAAAGTAGCAGGGATGGAGGAGCAAATGTGTTTCTTTAAAAGTCTCTCAAAAACCTTCATGACTGTTGATGTGAGGGCAACTGGACGATAGTCATTCAGGCAAGAGGGTTTACTGTTCTTAGGCACAGGGATGATGACAGATTTTTTAAAGGGGGTGGGAACCACAGAGGTAGCAAGGGACTCATTAAAGATGGAAGTAAACAAACCAGCAAGCTGATCAGCGCAGGACCTCAGGACACGGCCAGTAATCCTGTCAGGTCTGGCTGCTTTCCTGACGTTCACTCTCCTTAGTTCCCTTCGAACCTCGTCCTCCGACACGGTGATAACATGATCATCGCTGCTCTGTCTGCTGCTTCCTGATGCGCTGATCGGCAGAGTCATGCTGCCGCCATTACATTCAAAGCGGCCGTAGAAGGTGTTTAACTCTTCGGCCAGCAACGGATCTGCTCTCACCTCTGCGGAGGAGTTATTTCCAGAGGAACAGATGGTCTTCAGTCCCTGCCACATGCATCGAGAGTCATTGAGCTGAAAATGTGACTCAATTATCTCCCTGTTGAGTTAAATTGAAATAAACATGTTATAATTATTCAAAAATAACTGTTGTGGCAATTTTCTAACAAACATCATCACTGAGTAAGAGACAACTCTGAGTCCAAATTATAATAATAAAGTGTTTATTCTCTTGCAAGAGAAGACCCCTCAGTTCTAACACACATAGCTGTAAGTCAGTCAGAGCGAGAGAGAGAGACAGAGAGAGAGATAGATAAGAAGAGAGCCAGAGAGCCAGAGATAAGAAGTAGCAAGAGAGCAAGAGGCGAGCGAGCCAAGGGAAAGCAGTTTTGGTCTGTTTTATAGTCCTTTCCTTCCAAAGCCTCCTCCTTCCCTCCTCTAGAGGGAAAGATACCAGTTTGTTTACCGATTGATGGTTATACAGAAAAGGGAGGCAAATGCCCCCTTGACCATCTGCGTTTCCTTACCTCTATCACTTCTCAATCATAGTAAATCATCACACAAAGAATGCTTATCTAACTACGAAAAGAAAACATATAATACATACATCTGAATCTAAGTCTCACTGTTTGATTACTGTCCATAAAGGAAAATTCCTTCACAATTCCTCTCTGTTTATCATTCTCTGATAACTGATTAATCAAACATTGTAATAATAATAGTACAAATAATAATAAATACAAGTTCAAGCCATTACATCACACTTATACTCTTCATCTCTGATTTTCACATAAATGATCACTCTTCTTGAACCTGTGAAGTAAGTTTTTTGAAAATTTGAAAAATGCTTACTGTAAATGTTTAGCAAGCATAGTAAAGATTTCATTCTATCGCCGGGCTAAATGGACAGGCATTGCTGTCGCACTCTCGGCCTAGACCGAACCCTCAGTCACAATAGTATAAATAAGGAAAAGTATAGTTCAAAGTAGGAAATAAACATATCAATTTATCACTGTTGAGTTACTCCTGTAATATAAAATGTAAATATTAAAAGTATGTAGAAAATCCTCAGTTTCAACCCCTCTCCTTGTACGTCCCTCTTGTACACGGATAACTGCTGCTTTTAACCTTCTTTACATACCAATCATTCTTAAGAAGAAAATAGAAACATCATAACTCAATTAACACATTTCACTGTAACTTCCGCTACTTGTGTCATCATATTGTTGTTCTGATCTTCTGTTGGTAACACCTTCAGACCTGTTGTGAAGTGTAGTATTACCAAGCAAATTGTCACTGACAACAAAGTCATTATACATGTGGTTTTATACAGGCCACACATTCCTGTTACTCTGAATGGGTGCCACGGTCTTGGACGCTCCGTTCTCTCAGTTACTCTTTATCAAAAGATGCTGTTATGACCAAAGAATGTACTGTTTTTGAAACACTAAGAGTCTTATCTGTTCTGTTGATTACAGTGTCCACCCGTATGCCGGTTGCGCAATCAAAGTTGTCTCCTCCTTGCTGCTGATATCTGGTTCCGCCTAAACACACAGCTGCAATGCAAGGGTTTTTCAAACTGGATCTTAGCATTTATTGACATTCGCGTTGAACCTCCTCCAGCAATTGCTCCGCCTCCGCAATGGGCGGCACCCTTCTGCATGGTTTACGTGAACCCACGAGCCCTCTCTGCGACCTTCACTGCGTGGCGTCACCAGAAGCACCTGGAAAGGCTCAAGCCACCTTTTCGATTTCCAGCTCTTTCTCCTGTGATCACGAATCACCACGAAATCACCAGGTCTGACCTCGTGCAGGAATGTCTCAGCAACCTTCCCCTGGGCAGCTTTTACCTGCACAGAAATATTTGACAACAGACAAGACATTTCTTTGCAGTAATTCAACATGTCATTCTCACACACATCCGTTGATGGCAGCCCTTGTTTACCCCCTTCTATGCCCATGAATGGTGGCCTGCCAAACAAAATTTCAAATGGGCTCAGGTTTGTTTTTACTCTTTTTCTCATTCTCATGTACATCAGTACAATTGGGAGAGCTTTAAGCCAAGTCAGACCCGTCTCTTCACAGCATTTCGCTAATTTGTTCTTAATTGTCTGGTTCTGCCTCTCTACTGCCCCACCTGATGAGGGCGCATAGCTGCAGTGAGTTCTCATGTCAATTCCCAAGAACTGACCCACCTGCTTTATCGCATCATTGACAAAGTGTCTGCCATTATCAGAACTGATTTTCTTGGAATTCCCCATCTCGGAACGATCTCGGTTAACAGAGCCTTTGCCACTGCCGCGAATCTTGTTTCGAGGTTGGGAAGGCCTCAACCCATTTTGACCACATGTCAACCATCACCAGACAGTGTTTCTGTTTCCCACAAGGGTTAATTCGATGAAATCCATCATTAGATATTCAAATGGACCTGCTGGTGCTGGTTGAGATGCCAAGGGTGTTTTATTCCCCTAGCCACATTGTGTGTGTTTACAAGTGACACATCTTTTGCAAAAATTTTCAGCAAACACTGTAAACCCTTTCCATAATTCCCTCATCTGCATTATCATACCCGCTTTTGACACATGATCCAACCCATGTGTCAACTTAGCATAATGCTGAAAGAAGTGTTTGGGCAAACAAGGAATGTCATCAACACTCATCCATACACCCCCTCGAGACTGCAGCCAGACGACCTCCATCGTTGTTTTTCCGCTCCTGTGGAAAAAGACTGCATACTCTGTAAACAAGGGAAATATCAGGGTTAGTCACAGATACTAAAGCACAAGTCGTTTCTTTTGTCTCCTGTGCTGCTGCTGCCGCTGCGCGTCTGCTCTCACGTTCCTGTGGAGATAAAACTTTTATCGTTAGTGTGCGCGCATTTACAGATCGCGACCTTGTCTGGTAAAAGAATGGCCTCCAAAAGCTTAGCCACCAGAGCTGCGTTTAATATCGGATGTCCATCCGACTTCAAAAATTCGGTGCTTCCAAAGCGCCCAAAGTCGTGAGTGACCCCAAAAGCATAACGCGAGTCTGTGTAAATTGTCACACACTTGTCTGCCATAAGATTACACGCCTCTGTCAGAGCAACCAATTCAGCTGCCTGAGCCGAATAATTTGATGGCAATTTGCCAGACTTTACGACTTCAAATTCAGTGGTCACCGCGAACCAACCTTATTCAAGCCTGTTTGTGGATCTTTGGACGCTTGATCCATCCACAAAGAGGACATTGTCACAGTTTTCTAAAGGTGTGTCCAACAGGTCTGGACGTGGTGTACACACCTGTTCCATTTGGCATGTCAAGCAAAATCGTGTGATACCTCAGCCATCGGGCTGTTGATAAATGTGACGTTCTCTGTTCTTGCAAAATCATGGAGACTGCGTCTACCATTTGTGTAAAAAGGCCTTTCAATCTTGTCACATGACCTCAGCCCTTTCCCTGTTGTCAGGGCTCTCAAGGGCTTTTCAAGAAGTGCATAATTTGGAATATACGTTCGACAATATGCACACATTCCCAAGAATGATAACAATTGTCTTTGTTAAAGGTCTTGGTACATCTTTGATAGCCTTTATCCGTTTCTCAGAGATAGCTTTACTGTTTAGTGTTAGTGTGACCCAAAAAAAATTATTTCCTGCTGCACAAAACTGTAGCTTTGTCAGACTGACCTTGTGACCCTCTCTCGCCAGATGGTTCAAGAGAGTTACATTGTCAGCCACGCACGTAACCTCATCTCGTGCACAAATCAATAAATAATCTATATACTGCAATAGCGCCGTTCCGCTCGATAGAGTTAATGGTTCAAGGCTCCGTCTGAGCGCTTCATTGTAAATCGTCGGAGACTCACAATAGCCCTGACACAACCTGGTAAACGTGTACCCTTTGTTGTCAAAATCAAACGCGAACCAAAACTGACTTTTTTCTTCCACTGGGACGCTAAAGAAAGCGTTGGCCAAATCAACCACAGTGAAATACATTGCATTTTGCGGAATTTGTGACAAAATTGTGTATGGATTAGGTACGCGGGCAGCTCTTGCAATAACGGCTGAGTTTACAGCCTGCAGATCCTGCACAAATCGCCACGTGACTGGTTCACTTGTGTTAGATGTTATTTTCTTTACGGGGAAAATAGGAGTTCGCACTGGAGAATCATGACAGGAATTATTACTTTCTCCTTCAGGAGAGACTCAAAAACCGGGTTGTATCCTCTCAATGCCTCCTTCTTCAGGGGACATTGCGATTGACATGGCCTGTAATCAGACTTTGGAGTGATTACAACTGGTTCACAACCTTTAATCAACCCAACATCATATTTGTGTTTTGCCCACAATTTTGGAGGTATTTCTGCCAGGACAGGATGAATGTCTGTGGCAGAAATAGATCCGTGCTCATGTTTCTCCATTAAAAACACCTGCATTTCTACTGTGTTTCTGCCCGTTTGGTTTTTCAATCCAATCTGTGGCAGAAAGACATTTTCTCACAAACAGGCCTATTTCTTCCCATTTCTGCTCGGTGGCCTTGATTACTGATAAGTGAGGCGCAGACTGGCCTGTTATCAAATACAGCTGAATTTGTTTTTTCTGACAGGCAAGCTGAAAGCACACACACACACACTTATCAAACCTTGTCAAAAACATTTTCTGCCCCGTTAATCCACTCTTCCTCATATTGATATATGCATATATCAATGAATGTAATTCATTGATACTGATACTGATACTGTTCGATCTTTGCCAATTTCAAAATCTTTTGTGCCCAATCAGAATCTCTCATCTGCTGTTCCTCTCCTGTAAATCCCAAACGGGCCAGCAGTGAGTTTCAGATTTAATTTACACATTAGATCCCTGGCCATTAACGGAACCGGACAGGTTTCAGAGCACAACAACGCATGTTTCAATGCCCTGCCCCCCCTCCGTCTCACATTTTAACGGCACAGTATAGTTTTCTGAAATTAATGCCCTGACTTCAAGTGCTTTCAACCACTAAATCCGTCATTCTTGGTTCACAATCAACCATAAAGTCTATCATTGTCCCGTCAACTAACATGGAATATCTCTGTAGCCTTAAAAACCCTAAACTTTTGTACATTCTCAGACATTCATCAGTCACATGGTCTTATTCAAAACTTCAACAATCACACATTTAACGGTTTGCAAGCATGTCTTCATTGCAGATAGCCTTATTCAAATCTTCCACAGTCACACATAAAGGTTTGCAAGCATGTCTTCATTGCAAAGAGCAGTATTTGAATCAGTGTATGTGAGCGTGTTGTGTGTGTGTCAATAAATTTTACTTCCCTTTTTTCGTAGCTTGCTGAATGCCTGTCACCCGCCTCTCCTCTCCTGTTCTCCGTTCCTCTCTTTCAATCCGCCTTACGCGCCTCTGGACAATCCTGTGCCCAGTGTCCATGGTTCTTGGACAACCTGCACTTCGTGCAGCCAGAAAAGTCATGTTCACATTTGTGCGCTGCTCGTGCTGCTTTAATCTGTACAACAGCCAGCTGCATCTGTCTCCCCTCTGTCACTCGCGCTGCTCGTGCTTGTTCATTCAGCGCGCTCGCGGTTGTCTTGGACGGAGAAACAGTCGAGGTCGGGGCGAATTTCAATGCATCCAGCTGGGCTATTGGGTAGATGGGTGTTTTGGCGGTGCCGGCCTCACCGTATTTTCATGTGGGAAACACAAACATACTGTGGGTCATTCGGTTCTGGTCGTGCAGACACATACAAATAGACTTTCACACTTTTCATTTTCCCTTCCTGCTAACTTTCTGCACTTGCTTTTTTCCTTCCTGCTAACTTTCTTCACTTGCTTTTTTTTTCCTATCTACTTCCTTGAGCCAACCATCTACTTCCTTTAGCCAACAATCTACTGTTTGTTCACATTTTTAACATACATGTTTAACACATTTGCAACAACAACCTGGTTGTTGAAACCACTTTCAGTTTTGTGAGACTCAATGTTCCCTCTTCGGGAAAATCATGATGCTTGATTAATTTTTCAATATCTTGCATACATTTCTGACCATAATGTTTTTTCATTTGGTAGTACACCGGTGTATCATATTTCACAAACTTGCTCTGAGATATCCCCATACTGGCTGTTTTCTGCTTTCTGTGGATTTGCTCACGCGCTTCTTTAATCTGCTAGACGTCTCCAGCAGATCCGATTTTCTCTTATCCCGCAATCGGATCGGGTTGCACTAGTAGTGCCCTCTTAATTGTGATTTATCAAAATCTTTCGATTTTTTCCTAACCCCAATTAACCTCGGTACCTGTTTGAAACCTATCTTGATCTGTACAGATCTCAAATTAATCTCAGGTTACCTATCTGAACGTTTCGTGCCCAGAGTCCTCGGTACCTGTTTGAAACCTATCTTGATCCGTACAGATCTCAAGTTAATCTCAGGTTACCTAATCTGAACGTTCGTGCCCAGATTACTCTACCACAGAAACAAATCTCAGCCAATATGGTTCAATTTCACTCTTTAACCTGAATTTCACCCTAATTAAATTGAATTTAATTGTTTCTTACCAGAGATGTCGTTTTGTGCCACCTGGGTTCTTTTTGATTCCAGTGGTCGATCCCTCTGGTCCCAACAGCGGAACGGTCCCTCGTCTCTGAATCTTTTTTGCGAGGTAGGGTTGGAACTTTTCAGCTCCAAGGTGATCAGCCTCCGTCCGCTGTCAGGTCCAGAAGTCACGTCCAAGGAATCCCACTATCTGACACCAAACTGTTGTGGCAATTTTCTAACAAACATCATCACTGAGTAAGAGACAACTCTGAGTCCAAATTATAATAATAAAGTGTTTATTCTCTTGCAAGAGAAGACCCCTCAGTTCTAACACACATAGCTGTAAGTCAGTCAGGAGCGAGAGAGAGAGACAGAGAGAGAGAGATAGATAAGAAGAGAGCCAGAGAGCCAGAGATAAGAAGTAGCAAGAGAGCAAGAGAGCGAGCGAGCGAGCCAAGGGAAAGCAGTTTTGGTCTGTTTTATAGTCCTTTCCTTCCAAAGCCTCCTCCTTCCCTCCTCTAGAGGGAAAGATACCAGTTTGTTTACCGATTGATGGTTATACAGAAAAGGGAGGCAAATGCCCCCTTGACCATCTGCGTTTCCTTACCTCTATCACTTCTCAATCATAGTAAATCATCACACAAAGAATGCTTATCTAACTACGAAAAGAAAACATATAATACATACATCTGAATCTAAGTCTCACTGTTTGATTACTGTCCATAAAGGAAAATTCCTTCACATATCAAAGGTGGTTGAATATCTAAAATGGAATTTAGTAATGGCAACAAGAAAACTGCTTACGCTGAGATCATCACGTCCATACTCTTTCCATGGCCCAGGATATAGTTGCTGTGCAAGTATTCTACAAAGCATGTAAACAACAACAACAACAACAATTAAAACAAAAATAGTCTAATAATAAAAATAATAACGAAATACTAATCAACAAACAAACTGGGGTGGAACAACCCCAAACTAATTATTGGCTCTTTTATTACTGTTTAAACTATTTTATGTTTGAACTATAAAATATAATTCCAGGGATTAAGTTTTAAATAGTTTAAGCATCAATGAAAAATGAGCCATAAAACAAAAACAAAATGCATGCAAAAGGATGTATGGAATAAAACAGAACTACCATAATCAAATCAAATCAAATCACTTTTATTGTCACATCACCACAGCACAAGTGCCTTGGTGAGTGAAATTCTTTCGAGCGTGCTCCAGACAGTGCAAAAAACAAAAACACAACAATTTACATATTGACAGAACATATTTACAGACTGTACAGAAGACAATGTGCAAAATACACATACATATACTCAGTACACACAGTGTACTATAAAGACATACTTAGTTACCAATACACATTATACACCGTATGTACATGTCTGCATTATGTCCACATCTATGCATAGTAATATGTGAAGGTGCAACAGATTATAATTTACAGTAGATTGGTTGTGCAACAGATAGTTGTGCAAGGTGCAACAGATTATGCATATGCAATGTCGTGGGTGTGCTTGTATGGTGTCCAGTGATAGCAGATGTGTTAATGCAGTGTGTGCGTGTAGTCCAGTTGAACTGTGTTAAAGTGCAGTGCATGGCATGTTGTGTGAGTGGGAGTGTGATGTAGGGTGTATTAGTTCTGACTGTTCATTAGCCTGATAGCCTGAGGGAAAAAGCTGTCCCTCAGTCGGCTAGTGCGGGATCGGATGCTGTGGAGACGTCTCCCTGAGGGCAGCAGAGAGAGCAGACTGTGGGACGGGTGGCTGGAGTCTTTGATAATCCTCCGGGCTTTCCTTGTACACCGCCTGGTGTAGATGTCCTGGAGGGAGGGAAGCTCACCTCCAACAATGTCGCGGGCAGTTCGCACGACCCTTTGCAGAGCCCTGTGGTTGCCAGCGGTGCTGTTTCCAAACCAGGCGGTGATGCAGCCGGTCAGGATGCTCTCCACAGTGCAGGTGTAGAAGGATCTGAGGATGCTGGGGCTCGTTCCAAACTTCCTCAGCCGTCTCAGGAAGAAGAGGCGCTGATGTGCCTTCTTCAGCACTGCATCTGTGTGAGCAGACCATGTGAGATCCTCGGTGATTTGAACGCAGAGAAACTTAAAGCTGTTAACCCGCTCTACAGGTGTCTTGTCGATGGTGATGGGTGTGTGTTCTCTGCTCTGTCTCCTGTAATCCACCACCAGCTCTTTGGTCTTGTCGATGTTGAGTGAGAGGTGGTTCTCCTGACACCATTTAGTCAGGGTACTCACCTCCTCTCTGTAGGCCATCTCATCGTTGTCGGTGATCAGGCCTATCACCGTTGTGTCATCGGCAAATTTGATGATGATGTTGGAGCTGTGTGTTGCTGTACAGTCATGTGTGTACAGGGAGTACAGGAGTGGGCTGAGGACGCAGCACTGCGGAGCACCAGTGTTGAGGATCAGGGGAGATGAGGTGTTGTTGCCCATTCTGACCACCTGACTTCTGCCTGTCAGGAAGTCCAGGATCCAGCTGCACAGAGATCTGTTCAGTCCCAGAGTCTGGAGCTTCACAACCAGTGTGGCAGGCACTATGGTGTTAAATGCCAAACTATAATCCACGAACAGCATCCTCACATAGGTGATCTTATTTTCCAGGTGGGAGAGCAGTGTGCAGGGTGAAGGCAATAGCATCGTTTGTGGAATGGTTACTGCGGTATGCAAATTGCAGTGGATCCAGTGAAGCAGGCAGCACAGAGCAGATGTGTTCTCTGACGAGCTTCTCAAAACACTTGCTGAAGATGGGTGTTAGAGCAACGGGCCTCCAGTCATTCAAGCATGTGATTTTATTTTTCTTTGGTATGGGCACAATGGTGGATTTCTTGAAGCATGAGGGAACCACAGACAGAGAGAGGGATAGATTGAAAATGTCCGTAAAAACCCCGGCTAGCTGGAAAGCGCATGCTTTAAGCACACGGCCTGGTATGCCATCCGGGCCCACGGCTTTACGGATGTTCACCCGTTTGAAGGATCGGGTTACATCCGCGACAGAAAGGGAGAGTGGACTCACTTCTTCTGCGGCAGCCGTGTGAACGCTCTCTGTGTGGGCGGTGTTATCAGCCTCGAAACGAGCATAAAAGGTGTTGAGCTCGTCCGGTAGAGAGGTGGCAATGTTCACAGTAGCTGGTTTATTCCCTTTAAAGCCTGTGATGTTGTTGATGCCCTGCCACATGCTTCTTGGGTTGTTGTTGTTGAAATGTTCTTCAACTTTTTTTTTTTTTTTTGTCGTTTGGCTGCTTTGATGAATCTCCTGAGATCGTAACTGGCTTGTTTCCGATCGTCAGTGTTTCCGGATTTAAAGGCAGATGTCCGCGCTGACAAGGCTGATCGAACATCGCTGTTAATCCACGGTTTTTGGTTGGGGTAGATGCGGATGGTTTTGGTCGGAACTACATCATCTATACACTTCCTGATGAAACATGTTACGGAATCTGAATACGCCTCTATGTCGTCATCAGATGCAGCCCGGAACATGTCCCAGTCCACGTGATTAAAACAGTCCTGTAGTATAGCGTCCGATTGGTCCGACCAGCATTGTATTGTCCTGAGGGCGGGTGCTTCACGTTTCAGTTTCTGCCTATAAGGCAGGAGCAGAACGGAAGAGTGATCCGATTTGCCGAAAGGTGGGCGGGGGAGGGACTTGTATGCGTCCCGGAAAGGGGAGTAACAATGGTCGAGTATACGATCTCCACGCGTGTTGATGGTGATGTGTTGGAAGTATTTAGGAGCTACTGTTCTGAAGTTGGCTTTATTAAAGTCCCCCATTCTAATGAACGCTGCATCTGGGTTCGCAGTTTCCTGCTCACTTATATTCCCGTACAGTTCCCTGAGTGCCTGGTCTGTGTTGGCTTGGGGGGGATATAAACAGCCGTGATTATGATCGCTGTAAATTCCCTCAGTAGCCAGAATGGTCGACACAGAAGCATATGAAATTCCAGATCAGGGGAGCAGAAGAATTTAATAGAGTGTATGTTCCTTTCATTACACCATGAGTTGTTGATATAGAAACAAACACCCCCGCCTCTGCTTTTCCCTGTGAGCTCTTTTGTTCTATCCCAGCGGTGCACGGAGAAGCCCGTGAGCTCGATGGCTGAGTCTGGAACCATAGCAGACATCTAGGTTTCTGTGAGGCAAATAACACAGCAGTCCCTTGTTTCTCGTTGGTATGAGATGCGCGCCCGCAGTTCACAGAGTTTGTTATTCAGTGACTGAACGTTTGCCAGCAAAATTGTTGGGAGAGGAGGTCGGAAAGCACGGCGTCTCAGTCTGACGAGAACGCCAGCTCTCTTCCCTCTTTTCAAGGCCGTTTTCTCGATTGCATGACCCAGACAAAGAGCTCTGATGCCGCTTCAGAACAATCCACCGGCATTCAAGAACTCAAAGTCCGGTTTGCGTTGTGCGACGGAGGAATCAATGTTTAAAAGTGTGTCTCTATCGTAGACAGTTATACTAACAACATCTAACACGTAAAACAACAAAAAAACTAATAAAACATACAAAAAACTACAAAGTTTTCCCGGAGCTTGCAACACGGCTGCCATTCTCGGCGCCATCTTGGATCCTGTTAAGAGTTCTTTTGAACTTCTTGAACTTCTTTTGAACTCTTAATATTTTATTGAAAAAAACCTGTAGGGATCAATGTAAAGGCAATATCTGAAGCCAGGGCCGTACAGTGGATCAAGCAAATACATCTCTCTGCTTTTTGGTTTCATGATCTGTAAAATTACTTCTATTAAATGATTCTTGGAAGATACAATTATTAGTTATGTTGAAATATAATTTGTACTCCTTAATGTGTTGCTTGCATTGAAGGCAGTAAGATGAAGTCACATCTTGCTATATGGTCCTAATACAGACAACAAACATTTTTAAATACCACCCAAAATGATCGTAGTTAACTTCTATTAAAAATGTTACAGTCATACTTACAGGTAAGTTAGCTGAAGGGTCTGCACACATTGGTGGCAACCATGTCACTGTCACATATGAGCTAAAACAATGGACCTTTATGTTCTGTTAGATACCATTTAAAATGACAGTTAATTGGATTGCATATAAAAGGATCACTTATGCACACTTTCTCACTCCAAAAAAATAAAAATAGGTTCTACACAGAAGACAAGAAAAATGTTACCTTTAAGTCAGCAATATCTCTGACAACTAAAAGGCAGGCATTCAAAATCTGTAATAATTTGAGACAAACCAAATTTAATATTCTCTCATCACAAAACAAAAGCATGATTGTGCATGTGATAATATTCACAGTCGCTTCAACATCATTTGGATGTCCCAAGGTAATAAAATCTGATCTGTCCAGAATTGTTGCTCCTACTTGAGCCAAAAATTGTTGTCGTGATTCCTTTTCATTTAAAGCATTGTTTATCTAGAAAAACTAAAATAATTGTAAGTATGATTATACACTTTGCATAAAAATGCAAAACAATTCAACATACCATATTCATTTGGTCACTGCTTTGTGGATGCATCCAGCATGCCCTGTTAGGCTGCACATTTCGCAGGGATGTCATGTCCTTCACTGAACCCTGGCTGGGGTCTGAAAAGAGACAGAATATTATGACACAAATGTATTTATTATGTGAAGTGAGATTTTACAAGTGCAGTGTTTATAATGACATTACTTACAGTGTACTTGGTCTGTTTGTGTGATATTAAATGAGAGTCTCTCACTATCATTTAGGGACTGTGGAGGCGTACATTCACATACAGTACAAGAAAAAGTGAGTTTGCAATACATGACAAAAGTACTGGTCAATGTAAGATTAAAAAAAAAAAAAAAACTTATCAAGTACTATCTGCCCATAACCATTGAGGGTTAACTGATCACTTGGTGATACAACTTTTCTTATGCTGTCCTCCATGTTCTTATTCTGTGCTGTGTTATAATGGTGAATGATGTTGCGCATCAAAAATGTGTGTCCTGATGGCGTGAGCATGTTCAGGAAATAATTGTTTTTGCGCATTGCAGTGTAACGGATGTATGCAAGTAAGGGCTGTGTGTAAACCTCACTCCCCTGACCTCAAAAAGAGGCGCTCTAGCGACTGACGCTAGGGGCTGTAGCCTTTAGCCTCCTTGGTAGAGTGCCCGCCTCCCGCGCCGGCATCCCGGGTTCGAGATCCGCTCGGTGTGATGGTGCGGACCCGGGGGGGTTACATTGGGGCCGTGACCCGCACGGGAGTGAGGTTTAGGGGGGTGAGTGTAACGGATGTATGCCAGTGAGGGCTGTGTGTAAACCTCACTCCCCTGACCTCAAAAAGAGGCGCTCTAGCGACTGACGCTACAGGCTGTAGCCTTTAGTCTCCTTGGTAGAGCGCCCGCCTCCCGCGTCGGCATCCCGGGTTCGAGACCTGCTCGGTGTGATGGTGCGGACCCGGGGGGGGTTACAGCAGCAAAGAGTGTCTCTGCGGTTTGAGTATTTACCCATCCGCAAAGTTCTGGGACTACTTGGACTCTCCTAAGAGCATCTCTTGGGTCTTTTGTATTGTATTCGTGAAATCTGTCATACAAAGCATAATGCTCCGATGACCCAGTCAAAGGATGGCAGTTGGTATCCTCCTCCTCCTTCTTAGTTTTTAGCCATGGTAGATTAACTTTGAGCTTGCCTTATTTTGCTAGCTGGATATTCTCTGTAGTTGGTTCAGCATGTCTCCCTTCATGGGGACTGAAAGGTAGAGACTCTGCTTCACGAAGATTAACGTGTGCTGCAAGTCCTCTAGCAAAGCAAAGTTAGAACATTAGGGAAGTGCTTCCAACTCAGAAGCAAGTCCGCAAAGTCTTTGGGAGACTCTGCTCTTATGTTGAATTTGATGGAATACACTATTCCACATGGACATGTAATGACTGCCCAGCCACCTAAGAGAAAAATAAAATTTAGAAAGTACAATTTAAAAAATCTGTAAAAATCATATGAAATGGTTACTTAAAACACAAACAAAAAATACAAGTAACACTTCAACTATTAACTTAGTAACAGTAAAAGATGGTTTTCATTAGGGATGAGCGAGTACAGCATTATCTGTATCTGTATCTGTTAACCATATGAATTATCTGTATCTGTACTCGGACTGGGCGGGGCCTAACCCGGACGTGGGCGGGATTTAACCTGGAAGTGGGTCGGGTTGTCTTGAAATGGGCGGGGCTTTAACCGGTATGTTATTTTAAGCATGCAATTGATATGGGTTGATCAGAAATTGTTATATTTATTGCTGATTAGAAAACTATTTACATGACAGCATCAGCATTGAGCTTCAGATCAATGGTTTTGATCACGATAACAAACGAACTATATACAGAACAAGTTTTGCAACAATGAATACAACACATGCGGTTGCAATTATGAAGTAAAATGTAATGAACAAGAGTTTTCATCTCAACATAACTTTTTTAACTTTTAATTTTTATGATCAGTGATATTTTTTATTTCCACACCAGGTATGTGTGTGTGTGTATGTAGCTAATTAATTTGTAATATAGTTTTATACCACTACTTCCTTTTTATGAAATACAGCAAGAAAGTGTCAGACACTCAGTGCGTGAAGTAAAAAACTGGTTAGAGCCAGCTGACGGTTTAAAAGAAAAAATCTCCGACAGGCAGAGACGCGAGTCGCATTCTACCAAGCACCACGTCTGAACAAACCCCACGTTTACCAAAACTCTACTGGTTAATAAGTAAGTACTACAAACCAAAGTAAAAACAAACCTGAAGCTGAAGAAACCCTAAACGTTAACGGAAAACCCGCCAAACCCGAGTGACTGAGGGAGAGACAGAGAGAGAGAGAGCGCTGTTCTCTTCTCAGTGTTCTGTGTGTGAGTGAGCAGAGCGGGACACAGCAACACAATAAGGGCCGCTCACATATCGCGTCTTTTGCGCGCTGTTCGTTATTTCAAATGTAGACGCCGGTATGCGCTCATAATGGAAGCGACGGCGCGTGCGACGCGCTGTTTTTTCCAGGCGGCGCCGCGCCCGCATCGAGATAAAAACATCTCAACTTTTCAGAATGCCGCAAGCGCACCACGGGTCGCAGCCAGAGCGCAGCTGATGGTTGCTTAGCAACGACAAATGCCTCCGGAGCGCAACCGCCCGAACGCTTTGGAAAAAAGGAGAAAGCAGCGCGCCTAGCGTTTTCCACGCGTTTTTAGGCGCGATATGTGAACGGGCCCTAAATCTGTATGTGTGTAGGGGAGGGGTGCTGTGACTAGCCTATCACAGAACGCAGACACAGTCAGCTACCCAATGAGAATGTTTATTCAATCCGAGCACAGATATTGACTCGTATTACTCGTATGATACTCGTACTCGGCAAAAGTGCTTTATCCGTACCGGATACTCGTTTCAGCCGAGTATCCGGCTCAACTCTAGTTTTCATCATACTTATAATTGGTTTTCATCATACATCATACTTATCAATTTTGTGTGAATCTACCTAATTTTACTAACAATTAGTCAGTAGGTTGACTCGGAGACTAGTTTACTCAGTGTTAATTAACCCATGTATAAATTCCAAGTAGGTTCTCATAGCAAATTAAATATTGCATGTTCCAATGAAAGCATCACTGCTGACGATTAAATGTTCATCAACATACATTTTAAACTCCTGGCACTTTTTTTTCAATCAAAGCTACGTATTTATGTATTATTAAATATATATTATTAATATATAGATATTTAAGAGAAGAGTTAGCCAATTTACCAGAAGCACCCCAAATCTGCTGGAAGACTTTGTCGTACGCAGAGCGGTTTTGCATCTCTGTTCGCAAACGTAACACAAGATCCATCCTTAATCCCTTTGTGTCCAATCCACATTCTTTGCACAGCTTCCTCACTGCATCAACCTAAACATATGAAAGGCTTTGGTTAAAACCAAAATTGTCGCAAAACATAATTAGACATTGTAAATTTGTTCTTACCTTAAGATTAAAGAGCTCATCGCCTAACCTTTCCTCTGTGACGTCAAGATCTGGAACATCACAGGACTTTGTTTTTTGTAGTTTTGCATGCTCAGTGTTTAGAACAATGTCTGACTTTCGGGTATTAGGTCCAATCCACGGAGCCCAGCAATCATAACTTGGGCGAACTACAAAGGGATTGTTCCTGCCACCTTAAGAGAAATACAGAGTGTATAAGTACATTAAAGTAAATGTGTTCCTATAATAACACAGACCTAAATAATATTACACATGAAATAACTTACTTGAAATCAATCCCCGGCCAATCATCTCCATCGTTATGGATTCCCAAAAAGAAACAATGTTTGTATCACCCTTGAATTCTGATGGTGGTGTGGCTATTTCACTGACTGCAACAGACATATTCACAAATCAGGAACATGCAGTTTTTAGAAAGCATTTGCAATACAATGTACACAACACATACTTACAAGGAACACTGAAGACACCTTTCTTGTGGAGATCCATAATCACCACTTTGGGGTAATAACCAGAATTGATGCTGGTGTAAGAATAAACATGGCTGTTTAAGGCTTCAAAGTGGAGGTAACAATGGAGCACTGTGTCTTTGCTGGGGAATTTTGCTTTGGCAGTGGCTTCAAGTATGTTCATTACTCCTCTAACAGAATTGTGATTCTAGGCATAATCACAGATTATAAAGAAAAAAAGACTGTATTACATAATACTTATTACGTGAAACAATATCAACATAAATATTTATACATATTACCTGAAGAGCATTGCGAAGAATTACACACAAGTGTAGAGAAAGCAGAAGGTGGTCATTGAAGTTATGGATCCCATCAGTGAATTCCTGGTATCTGTATATCATGCTACAGTTGCTACATACTTTGTAGTAAGTTGAAATTCCTTAATGGAGAGCAGAAACTTTAAATACAAAATAACTGTACACTTTAAACAATTTGAATGTTTTATTTAACAATATTTACCTTCAACTACCCCAGTAAAGGTCAGAATCTTTGCTCGTGATGTTATAATAATTGGGTCACTTAAGACATGATTACCCTCACATTCGGAGCAGAATGTTTCTTCAGGAATTAGTTGGTGTCTCAATTCACTTCCAAGTTGTAGACCACTAATCAAATTTTGAGGAAGGTCCACAGGCAGAGATTTATTTTTCATCAAATAGCGCACCATCCTCTCTATTCCATCATCATTAGGTGGGTACTGATGATCACTACAATCATCCACACTCTCAGACTGCTGTTTGGGTATCTGCATGGAATCAATCTTTTCGGTGGTCTTCACCTTCTGGAAAAGAGCTCTCTGACTTTGAAATAAATGCCATTTAGCTATTGCTTTGTGAATACATGCCTGCTTATTTTATTACATGCACAGGCCCATGTGCTGTTTTTACTGTCATATACAACAGTCACTCTTCCAAGTCTGCAGTAATAAGACATTTTTGGTTCATACTGTAACAAATGACAGGTCAGAGGCGAGAGTAGATCCACTAGCAGCTTTAATAGTACAAGGTCAAAACAGGCAAATATCAAGCAGAGGTTTCGAGGGCAACGTAGACAAGACAGAGTCGAAATCAGAGGCAGAGCAATGGGTCAGGGCAGGCGGCAGACAGAGAGGATTACCAGTACACAGGCGAGGTCAGAGAGGCAGGCAGCAAACGATCAGGAGAGGAAGTCAACAGTCCAGGTAGTACACGGGAAGACAAACTAGGAAAAACGCTCGGAAATGTTAGCCAGGGGAAAACAAGACTTCGCACTGGGTGAGTGTTTGTGTGCTGCTTTTATGTGAGTGAGTGAATGAGGTGCAGGTGTGGTGAGGCAATTAGGGTTGATGAGTGAATGGTGACAGCTGTGTGATTGGTGTAATGGTGGACGGGAATGTGTGTGTGCAGTGCATGATGGGAGATGTAGTCCATGGGTGATGTGCAGTTGTAGTGAGTGGCAACCAGATTCATGACAGAGCCCCCTCCCAAAGAGCGGCTTCCAGACGCTTCACACACACACGGCACAATCCAGGAGGGCGGTGGAGCGGAGGTGGAACCGGGGGAGGGAATGGAGGGCCAGGTCCATGTGGGGCCAATGAGACAGGAGCCCACCAGGGCAGGGCGGACGAGACAGCAGGGACGTGAAGGGATACTGGGTAGACCGCCAGACGTGAGGTGACTCTGGCAGGTCAGCGGAGGCGTGAGGTGACTCTGGCAGGTCAGCGGAGGCGTGAGGTGACTCTGGCAGGTCAGCGGAGGCGTGAGGTGACTCTGGCAGGTCAGCGGAGGCGTGAGGTGACTCTAGCAGGTCAGCGGAGGCGTGAGGTGACTCTGGCAGGTCAGCGGAGGCGTGAGGTGATTCTGGCAGGTCAGCGGAGGCGTGAGGTGACTCTGGCAGGTCAGCGGAGGCGTGAGGTGACTCTGGCAGGTCAGCGGAGGCGTGAGGTGACTCTGGCAGGTCAGCGGAGGCGTGAGGTGACTCTGGCAGGTCAGCGGAGGCGTGAGGTGACTCTGGCAGGTCGACGGAGACGTGGGGTGACTCTGGCAGGTCGATGGAGACGTGGAGTGACTCTGGCAGGTCGACGGAGACGTGGAGTGACTCTGGCAGGTCGATGGAGACGTGGAGTGACTCTGGCAGATCAGGCGCCCACCAGGGCGGAGCAGACGAGACAGACGCCCACCAGGGCGGAGCAGACGAGACAGAGGCCCACCAGGGCGGAGCAGACGAGACAGACGCCCACCAGGGCGGAGCAGACGAGACAGACACCCACCAGGGACGGAGCAGACGAGACAGACGCCCACCAGGGCGGAGCAGACGAGACAGACGCCCACCAGGGCGGAGCAGACGAGACAGGAGGCCTCCACAACGGAGCAGGTGCCCTCCAGGGCGGAGCAGAGATCCCTGGCCGAGACTGGGACCTAGAGGAAACGGAGACACAAGAGGCAGAGAGAGCACATTTGGTTTCAGGAACCGAGGCAGGGAGTTTAAGCGGCCATGGTAGATCCGGGGCCTCGGGCAGCCATGATGGATCAGGGGACCTCATGGGCCATGGCGGGTCCGGGGTCTCCGTGAGCAATGGAGGGGAGCTCCCTCCATGAAAGTTCTTGGTGAACTCCACTACCTCGAGGGGGCACTCTGGAAGCGCTGAATCTCGGTGGCGCTCGGGCGGCTCTGACTCTCTTGGGCACTCGGTAGAACTGGACGGAACCAGCGGAGGCATCGATGAGCTGGGCGGGACCAGCGGAGACGAAGGAGAGCTGGGCGGGACCAGCGGCGAAGGCGAGCTGGGCGGGACCAGCGGAGACGAAGGAGAGCTGGGCGGGACCAGCGGAGACGAAGGAGAGCTGGGCGGGACCAGCGGAGACGAAGGAGAGCTGGGCGGGACCAGCGGAGACGAAGGAGAGCCGGGCGGGACCAGCGGGGACGAAGGAGAGCTGGGCGGGACCAGCGGAGACGAAGGAGAGCCGGACAGGGCCAGCAGGGGCTCTGGGGAACCAGATGGAACCAGGAGGGGACCCGGAGTGCCGGACTCTGTGAGCTCCTGGATCGGAGCGGCCTCTGGAGCGAACTCTGTGAGCTCCTGGATCGGAGCGGCCTCTGGAGCGAACTCTGTGAGCTCCTGGGACGGAGCGGGCTCTGGAGCGGACTCTGAGAGCTCCTGGGACGGAGCGGGCTCTGGAGCGGACTCTGCGAGCTCCTGGGACGGAGCGGGCTCTGGAGCGGACTCTGCGAGCTCCTGGGACGGAGCGGCTCTGAGGCGACTCTGCGAGCTCCTGGGACGGAGCGGGCTCTGGAGCGGACTCTGCGAGCTCCTGGGACGGAGCGGGCTCTGGAGCGGACTCTGCGAGCTCCTGGGACGGAGCGGGCTCTGGAGCGGACTCTGCGGGCCCCTCCATGGGACCCACCGTAACAGGAGAGCCACTCAGCTGTAGTGCGGTATCAATATACTTCTCCAACGTCCAGTTAGGATCATGCAGCGGCATGATTGAATGGAGAGGTTCAGATAAGCCCCCTTGAAAAAATATCATCAAGCATATTTTGTCTGTATGAGTCAGGTGTGCCAGTTCGAGGAAGTCCACGACATAGTCCTCAATGGACCTTGTACCCTGGCGGAGTAACATCAATTTTACTGCTGGATTCATACTTGGCGAAGTCTTCTGTAACAAATGACAGGTCAGAGGCGAGAGTAGATCCACTAGCAGCTTTAATAGTACAAGGTCAAAACAGGCAAATATCAAGCAGAGGTTTCGAGGGCAACGTAGACAAGACAGAGTCGAAATCAGAGGCAGAGCAATGGGTCAGGGCAGGCGGCAGACAGAGAGGATTACCAGTACACAGGCGAGGTCAGAGAGGCAGGCAGCAAACGATCAGGAGAGGAAGTCAACAGTCCAGGTAGTACACGGGAAGACAAACTAGGAAAAACGCTCGGAAATGTTAGCCAGGGGAAAACAAGACTTCGCACTGGGTGAGTGTTTGTGTGCTGCTTTTATGTGAGTGAGTGAATAAGGTGCAGGTGTGGTGAGGCAATCAGGGTTGATGAGTGAATGGTGACAGCTGTGTGATTGGTGTAATGGTGGACGGGAATGTGTGTGTGCAGTGCATGATGGGAGATGTAGTCCATGGGTGATGTGCAGTTGTAGTGAGTGGCAACCAGATTCATGACACATACACTGATATATATTTTTTTGTTGAGGGCCCAGCAAATGTGACCTCCACAGAAAGTGGCACATCTTCTTCATTTGCCATGCATTGCCTTTCGATGCATGCATCTTTCCTACTTTCTCCAAACCATTTATCTTTCACCATCTCTGTTAGGGTTTCCTCTTTGAGATGAACAGAATTTCCATCATCTTTGGGGCAGAAAGCTAAGGACATGAAATGGCAGCACTCAAATGGCTTCAAGCCACTCCTTTGTGCAAATTCAGCATTAGCATTACATTGGTCTAGCTCACACATCACTTTGTCGTTTACACCCCAAATCCTTTTTTGAACATGGACGGGAAGTGATGGTGAACTGAAAGATTTTGCCACTGTAAAATTCCATGCTTACTGTCAATGCACTGGCAAAGTAAATGTCGTTCTAATGTGATGGCCTCTTTAACCTTAGTGTGCTTTCTCCTAATGTGAACACGCTAGTTCTTTTATTTAATTCCATATCACAGTAATCACATCTGATTCTGTTCTTCGCTCAAGGATGATTTACTGTTGGTTGATCTGGTGGAACGTGGATAGAAGAAATAGTCAGAGATGGAAATACTTGGGTGGACGCAGAAAGAGAAAATGGAGCTTCGGAAAGAGGGCAAGTTGTCCCAGAATGCAAAGGTTGACATAAGGTACTTGTCCAAGACTGTGTCGTTGGTGGAGCCTGAAACACTGACGTAACTGGAGATGAAGATGTACATGGGGCATGACAGTGGAGACACCTGTGTAATGACATGAGAAGTCTGTGCAGAAATAGTAGGAAGTGGAGCAGTGGCTGCTGGGCTATGCAGGAGTGGAGATTGAGCTTCCTGGCCAGTAATACCCAACTTTTTTTTACATTTTTGAAGATGAGTAATTAACTAAACTTTTCTTAGTACTGTAGCAGGACAGTAACAACAGTGAAAATGAGCATTTTATCTACAGAGTAAATTGCACTTAACAATCACAAAATCTGAAAAAAAGTAATAAAAGCATTTATAATCTGATCAAATTGTATAAATAAACATAATATTATTAGAGATGAAATTACACTCACCATCATGGTGTACTGCCAATTTTAGATGATTCTCTACATGGTTATCAATGGACAGTTGTGATGTGGTTTTGTACGTCTCACAAAAAGGACAATTAAAATGGTTACACCACCGTGTGCACCTTGAGACTAAAGGACAACTACCCTTTTTAAAGACATTCATCTAAAACAAAACAATAGCAAATAAGTATTCATTTGGCGAGCAAAATCAGGTAAATTTTACATTAGCCCTGCAGTCTGTCCACATGGTATTATGTACTGAAGTATACGATTAAAATGAGAATCCCTGTGAGCAACATAAAAGTCATGTCAACTAAACACTAAGCGGCACGTTTATACTGCTTCGGATAACACTACATACTATAAATGTTGAAACAACAAAACAGTAAATAAAGATTACAAAGATTAATTACCTACCGACATACAATCACTGTCGTTAATTAATCCATCGTTTTTCTGCAGATTCTTCTCGGAAGACCAAAGCACGTGCGATCGCTCACCAACTCTCTACGACGTCACCAAAACACACCACCGCGCATGCGCGTAACAACGTCCAGTACGTATTGGATCTGATCCAGTACGTCATCGTGCTACAGGCTGCAGCGAGGACTTCTTGCACTGGTGTGACAGTAGGGGGAGGGCTGTGGAAGCTGAACTGTTCCCTTTTAGAGGATTATGAGGTAGTCAGTGAGTATAGGGAGCAGTTCAGCCAATGGCAGACCCACCAAGACTTTTATGATACACGAGCACAGTGGTGGGAGATGGTAAAGGACCGGACAAGACAGTTTTTATGAAGGTAGGGAAAGACAAAAATAATAGGGAAAAGAGATGCATGATGGGGTTGCAGAAAAGACTACAAAAGTATTTTAATCTTTTAAATAAGGGTCTTGATTTTAGCAAAGAGATAACGGAGGTAAAAAAGAAATGTCGGTCCTATCGAGCATCCAAGGTAAAGGCGTAATCTTAAGAAGCAAAGAAAGAGAAACAGAGCAAGGTGAAAAGTGTACAAGATACTTTAAAAAAAAGATAATAACAGGGGAGGGGCAATAACTAAGGTCAAGGTAAGAGGGAGAGAAGTAAGTACAACAGAAGAGATTTTAAAAGAGGTAGAAGGATTTTATGAAGACTTGTACAGTGCAAAAGAGGTACACGAGGACACGGTAAGGGAAGTTCTAAACTTTTTAGCCAATGAAGTTAATAGTCCAAATACACTTTTATCCCAAGATTTAACAATTTTAGAAATGCATAAAGCTCTTAAAGGTTTTAAACGGGGGAAGGCCCCAGGAGCAGATGGACTCCCCTTAGAGTTTTATCTTACATTTTGGGATATTTTAGCACATGAGTTATTGGCTGTTTTTAACGACCTTGAGACTCTTGACAGACTGCCGGAAAGTTTTAGGATAGGGATAGTGTCTTTATTGTACAAACAAGGAGTGAGGACTGACTTAAAAAATTGGAGACCAATTACACTTTTAAATCTTGACTGTAAGCTTTTTAGCAAAGTTTTAGCAACACGCATGTTGACTGTTTTAGAGGATGTGATTTACCTGGATAAAACCTGGCAAAATTCTAGTAAATGGGCATTTATCCAAGGCGGTAAATATCTGCAGTGGCGTTCGTCAGGTATGTCCTTTATCTCCTCTTCTGTACGTGGCTTGCATCGAGCCACTGGCACAGATCTTGAGAAGGGACAAATGGATCAAAGGACTGGAAGTACCTTGGGACTGGCGGACTGACAGCTACTTGTGTTTTATACATGGACGATGTGACCCTTTTAGCTACGGACGTTTTATCTATACGAAGAGCAATGGACTTGAGTGACTGGTACGGTCAGGCCTCGGGCGCTAAGCTCAACAGAAGCAACAGCTCTTCTGTAATGATGAGTCAGAAGCGGTCGGATCCATTTGCTATGTTTAATAAGATCAATGTCAAGGCAGACAGAGGTCGATCAACGGCGTCAGGAATATCACAGGGAAACAAACTCATAAACAGTTTACCAGGCGTGGGTCGGGGCAGGCGGCAGGCTAGGCTGGGTCAGAATCAGAAGCAGTAAACACAGAAGCAGGCGGCAGAGTAACTCAGTAGAAAGGCAGTCCAGGATCATACACAGAATATCAATCAGAATAAACGCTCAGAAATGTCAGACAGGACTATTGAACGGTTGTGTGAGTGTGGCTTAAATAGTGGGGATTATGGGAAGCACCTGGCGGTGCTAATGCTAGGTACGGGGCTAGTGGGAAATGGAGTTCGTGGAGAGGTTAGTACTCGGGTGAGGGTGCCCTCTGGTGGCGATCGGAGAGAGCCACAGAGGCCTGACTTGTGACAGGGCCCCATACCCCTCCCAGTCTATGAGATATTGAAGAACCCCACCTCGGCGTCGTGAGTTTAGGATCTCTCGTATTTGATAGGCCTCCTCGCAGTCCACGATGATGGGAGGGGTGCTCTCCACTTCGGCCTCCTCTAGGTTCCTCTCTCCTCTCGGACCACCGGCGGGCTTGAGCAGGGAGACATGAAAAGTGGGTGAGATACGATAATTTACAGGTATTACTAAACGATATGAGACTGGAGTAATTTGTCTGAGAATTTGTACCTAGGATTGAGTTTCTTGCAGGGACGATGAAGACGAAGGTTTCTGGTTGAGAGCCACACCCACTGACCGGGCGAAAGTCTGGGTCCAGCTCTGCGGCGACGATCCGCTTGTTCCTTTACTCTACGAACTGCCCGTTGTAGATGCACATGTGCTGCGTTCCATGTCTCCTTACTTCTCCTTAGCCAGTCGTCTACAGCTGGGAGCTCTGAGGGTTCACCAGACCAAGGGAAGAGTGGGGGTTGAAATCCGAGGATGCACTGGAAAGGTGTGAGTCCCGTCGCTGCCTTCCTTAGGGAATTCTGTGCATATTCAGCCCATATCAGATATCTGCTCCAATCGTTCTGGTTGTTGTGGCAGTAAGAGCGGAGGAAACGAATGAGCTCTTGGTTTAGTCTCTCGACCTGACCATTGGATTCGGGGTGATATCCTGAGGTAAGACTGACATTGATATTTAGCTGTTGACAGAAAGCCTTCAAGACCCGTGATGTGAACTGTGGTCCCCTATCTGAGACGATGTCCTCAGGGAGACAGTAAAACCTGAATACCTGTTGCATAAGTGCTTCTGCCGTTTCAAATGCTGTGGGTAGTTTTGTGAGGGGGATTAATCGGCAGGCCTTGGAGAATCGGTCAATAACCGTGAGTATTGTGGTGAAGTGATTGGAACTGGGTAGGTCGGTTACGAAATCGATTGCAATATGGGACCAGGGTCGTTGAGGAATGGGAAGAGGCTGTAGGAGACCTGCTGGACGATGATGGCCTGATTTGGAAATATTGCAAACTTCACATCGCTGAACGAACTGTGTTACATCTGGTTGTAATGTTGGGAGACCAGTTGAATGGTCGATTGATGCCTGGATGACCGGCGCTGGGAGAACCCACCGCATGACTCTGGGACGTAAGTCAGAAGGAACGTAAGTCAGGTCAGGAGGGCATTCGGCTGGCGCTGGATCACTAATGAGAGCTTCAGAAATCTCCGTCATGAGGTCCCATCGTACCGGCGCTAGAATGACCTTGGAAGGCAAGATGGGTTCACTGACGTTAGATGTGGGTAGGTGGTCAAATTGTCTGGATAGAGCGTCCGCCTTGCCATTCTTGGATCCAGGTCGATAAGTTACCTTGAAGTCAAAGCGTGAAAAGAATAGGGACCATCTGGCCTGTCTGGGGTTGAGTCGTTTGGCGGATCTGATGTATTCGAGGTTGCGATGATCAGTCAGCACGAGAAATGGTAACTTCGCCCCCTCCAACCAATGCCGCCACTCCTAAAATGCGGCCTTCATAGCTAACAGTTGCCTGTCCCCCACATCATAATTTCTCTCTGCTGGATTGAGTTTGCGAGAGTAGAAGGCGCATGGGAAGAGTTTGAGTGGACTGCCCTGTCGCTGGGAAAGAACTGCCCCGATACCTGTGTTAGAAGCATCTACTTCAACTGTGAATTCGAGATCTGGACTGGGGTGATGTAGAATGGGAGCAGAGGTGAATCGTTCCTTCAGCTGTCGAAAGGACTGTTCGCTGGCCTGCGTCCAGTTCAGCCGTTGTTTACCTCCTTGAAGCAAAGATGTGAGAGGAGCTGCCACCATACTGAAGTTCCTGATGAAGCGTCGATAGAAATTTGCAAACCTGAGGAAGTGTTGGAGTTCCTTTACCGTTGTGGGTTTGGGCCAGTTGAGCACCACCTGCACCTTACTGTCGTCCATGGTGACACCCTCAGAGTTGATGACATAGCCCAGGAACGAGATTTGTGTTTGGTGGAACTCACACTTCTGTATTTTAGCATACAACTGGTGTGCTCGGACGTGCTTCAAATGGGTATCAAGGGAGTCAGAATATATCAGTATATCATCGATGTAGACAATGACGAATTGGCTGAGCATGTCCCGGAAGACATCGTTGACGAACACTTGGAACACAGAAGGACTGTTGGCAAGCCCGAAGGGCATAACCCGGTATTCATAGTGCCCAGATGTTGTTGAGAAGGCTGTCTTCCACTCGTCTCCCTCTCTGATACGGATCAAGTTGTAAGCACTACGCAGATCTAGTTTAGTGAAGTATCGGGCAGTGCGAAGTTGTTCCAGAGCGGCGGGCACTAATGGTAATGGGTAACAACATTTTACAGTGAGGTCATTGAGTGCTCGATAGTCAATGCAAGGTCGTAGACTGCCATCCTTTTTCTTTACGAAGAAGAACCCTGCTGAGGCTGGAGATTTGGATGGTACGATGAACCCCTTGGCCAACTCCTCCTCTATGTACTGCTTCATCGTTTCAGACTCGGGTTGTGAAAGAGGGAAGATTCTGCCCTTCGGAGGCGCTGATCCTGGGATAAAGTCTATAGCACAGTCGCTGGCTCGATGTGGAGGAAGTTTGAGTGCTTTGATCTTACTGAAGGCCTCAGACAGGTCCTGATATTCGACAGGTAATTCAGAGAGGTCCTTGTTCTCGGGCTTCTCCTCCCTGGACAGAGCGGAAGGCTTGGGGCTTGAAGTTAGGCAGTGAAGGTGACAGAACTCTGACCATTGGAGAATCTGTGGTGATGACCAGGAAATCCGGGGATTGTGTTTCTCCAAACATGGCAGGCCCAGGATGACGGGATTCAGTGGAGATTCAATGGCAAACAATCTTATGGATTCGGTGTGTAGGATACCGGCTTGAAGACATAGTTCGGGAGTCAGGTAATTGATCCTTCCAGATCCCAGCGGTCTTCCATCTAATGCTGCCACCGCTACCCGAGATTCACATGGAACAAGAGGGAGATTGTGAGCCTTGGCAAATGAAATATCAATACAATTTCCTGCATTCCCAGAGTCGATCATGGCCATGGTAGCCGTTGACTCATTGTTATTGGTAATAGTGATAGGAATCTCAAAAGAATTAGTGGGGTTGTGATCAGCACTCACCAGTGTATGAACCGCTGGCTGGACGAGCGGTGCAGGCAGTCTCAGATGCCCGATTCCCCGCAGTAGAGGCATATGTTGCTCCTCTCTTCAGCGGAGAGACGGGTGACACCAACCTGCATGGGTTCCGGGATTTCTTGATTGGTGGGTATAGGTAGAGCTGAACGATGAACTCGTCTTGAGCGCATCAAATTATCGATATGGATGGTCAGTTCCATGAATTGTTCTAGGGTTCTCCCCTCATCGCGACAAGCCAGTTCGGACTGAAGCTCCTCGTTGAGTCCCTTATGATAGAGCAGTCTGAGGGGTTCATTCTCCCAGCCAGTCTGAGCAGCGAGGGTACGGAAGGTGAGTGTGTAATCTGCTGCAGTGCGGTTGCCTTGGCGCAGAGCGATCAGTTCCTCTCCTACCTCCTTTCCACTAGCGGAGTGCTCGAACACCTCACGGAACTGGCGAATGAAGGTGTCATAAGTTGTAAAGGACAATCTGTTTCCCTCCCATATAGCTGTGGCCCAATCCAAGGCCCTGCCGGTGAGTAGTGAGCAAATGAACGAAACTTGGCTGGCATCTGTGGGGAAGGTGAGAGGTTGCTGGTAACATTGCATGAGAAACCCCTTACATTTTTCCGGGGAACCATCGTATTTATCAGGAAGCGAGAGTCGCGGGCTTTGTGAAGTGGGAGGCATTGTCGGAGTGATAGGCGGTGGTGAAGGCACGGATGGCGTGGCCTGCTGGGCGGATTCGCCACGTGAGTTTGCAGGGTCCTCACTAACTCCTCGGTGAGTGAGGTGAGTCTCTGGAGCTGCTGATGGTGTGCGGCCAACATCGAGGCTTGAGCTGATACTTCCGAGGTGAGTTGGGTCAACACTGCTGGATCCTGGTTTGGCAAAGTCTTCTGTAATGATGAATCAGAAGCGGTCGGATCCATTTGCTATGTTTAATAAGATCAATGTCAAGGCAGACAGAGGTCGATCAACGGCGTCAGGAATATCACAGGGAAACAAACTCATAAACAGTTTACCAGGCGTGGGTCGGGGCAGGCGGCAGGCTAGGCTGGGTCAGAATCAGAAGCAGTAAACACAGAGGCAGGCGGCAGAGTAACTCAGTAGAAAGGCAGTCCAGGATCATACACAGAATATCAATCAGAATAAACGCTCAGAAATGTCAGACAGGACTAAACAAGACTTCGCGTTAAACGGTTGTGTGAGTGTGGCTTAAATAGTGGGGATAATTTGAAGCACCTGGCGGTGCTAATGCTAGGTACGGGGCTAGTGGGAAAGGGAGTTCGTGGAGAGGTTAGTACTTGGGTGAGGGTGCCCTCTGGTGGCGATCGGAGAGAGCCACAGAGGCCTGACTTGTGACATCTTCGGGCCGTGGGAGGGAGTGGACATGGGTGGACTGGATGTGAATTTTAAAGAGACAGATTTTAAGATTTTAGGGGTTAAAATTGATAAAGACGGGGGTGGACAGGAAAACTGGACTGACTTGCTAGGGAAAGTTAGAAAAAGACTGGGGTTTGGGGGACTAAGACAGCTGATGATAGAAGGGAATTTTTTTATTTTTAAATATGTTATTTTACCTCTAATGTCACTTGTTTGTTCTGTTTTTAATCCACGTAAGAAGTTCCTGATGGACCTAGAGAGGGCGGTGTTTTATTTTCTGTGGAGGTCCAAGTGGGAAAGACTGAAGAGGGAGGTGGTCAAAAAGAGACCAGAAAATGGTGCAAAAGGCCTCCCAGACCCCCACCTGTTTTTAGGCAGCCGCTTCACCGCTCTCCACATTAAGTACGCTGTGACCCCATCCAAAGATAACAAGACGGCAGTCATGACACGATTTTGGATGGGGTCTTACCTAAGGAGTCAAAAAAATTTACCAGTTGATTTAATAACTCCAGTGTCTTTTAATTTGCCTAAAGAGCATTGTTTTATCAAAAGGTTTTAAAGAAACACTTTTTAGAGAAAGAACATGTCACAATTTTAACTAACCACAAGCATTTCGTCTCTCTTGTGCAGGACCGGGATCTGGTGAGTCCAGTTCCTGGCCTCACTTTAGGTGAGGCAAAGCAAGTTTGGAGGAACGCTGCTCACCCCGCCCTCCAAAACAGTAACAAGGACCTATCCTGTATGGTGGCTCATGAGATCCTCCTGGTCAGGGTGGTTATGCACTCCAGAGGCATGGCCAAAAACCCGATCTGCCCACGGCCCGGATGTAAATTCCCGGAAACCGTCCGACATCTGCTCTGGGAGACATGGGGCCAACCCCTGTATTTCACCAGTGGGTGGGTCCCAGATAGGGCACCAGCTCGCCATCCTTGGGGTGGCCCGGGGCTTGAAGGACTTGACAGCACAGGAATTCACCTCGCTCTGGCTCACCCTCAACGTCATCAAGGATGCCATCTGGGCCACCAGAAACCTGCTGTGTGCCCTCCATAAAGATAGACGACACCCTGACCACTCACCGGTCGAGTCCCACGGAGGAGCTTGGAAGGGTTAAATGAGGAGTGACAACAGTGGAAGACGAGAGGACCAGGCCTGGAATTTTAGCCAATGTAATGAAGATGATAGATACGGAAGAAGGAGGCGGAACCGTGAACATTTAAGACATTTTAATAATAAAATAAACAAACACAATGAAAAGCGGCAGCCCCTCACGGACGACTGCCGCACACAAAACACAAACTAAAATTCCAGGCCTGGTCCTCTCGTCTTCCACTGTTGTCACCCTCATTTAACCTTCCAAGCTCCTCCGTGGGACTCGAGACCGGTGAGTGGTGCAGGTGTCGTCATTACCAATTACTCCACCGGCCTCGCCCGTTCCCACGGCTCGCCCGCACTCGCCACAATAACATCAATGCTGCAGGGTACCAGACAGATATTCGGACGGGGGCATGGTCGCACGTGGGAAGGGTCCCGGCCACACCGCCTCCTGGCCCAGAGATGCACCCTCACCACTCTGGCTACGGGAACAGCGGGCCGGAGGAGAGGGGATCTCCACTGAGCCCATAACATTTTTTTACTTTTGAAACGCACATCTTTTAAAAAACACATCAAAGAGACTGACTTTTAAAATAAGTAACACACAATGGTTTTAATTGGTTGTTCTTTTTAGCAAAGTGTGTATTTTTATTTTAAACCATGTGTATTTATTCTGTGTATTCTTGCTTGTTTTAAAATGTGTGTTTGAAATTTTGAAAAATGTGTGTAAGTATGTTCAAATGAAAATGGTGACAATAAAAACTGTTCAAAAGAAAATCTGTTCTTATCAGTTAAATATCTGATACGTCCTCTATCAGAGGACCGTATATTAAATAGATTTTTGGAACATGGAGGCAGAATAAGGGTTTGCTCCATCCTCTCCACACATCGACCTGCAATTGCAGTGTCTCCAGGAACAGTGAATTCCCTTTCGGGAAAACATGCTTTGTTAAAAGAAATGCTTACTTCGTGTACATGTCATTATTTATCATCAATTTTAAGGATGTTTCTAATATATTAATGACTTTTTGTCTTTTTCCACATGAAAAAATGTAGTTGAATTTATATTTTGAAATGTTGTAGTGACTGTTTATTTGATACCGTAGCTGTATCTTAACTGTATATGCATTTATAGAAGATGATGATATTTTATAAGTCATTTTTAACATTGCAAAAAAAAGAAAGTTTTTATAAATGTTGGTTAAAGTGTTACTGACGTATTGTCTCTCTTCTTTCTAAACTAATATGTTTTATCTAAATCCTCTCTGTATCTCTAATCTAACTTTGTAAGTGTTCTCTGTATATTACTCTCAGCCCTTGGTATGTGTTTTGTCCTTTGATGTTTATTTGTTCTGTTCCTTAAACCTGACTTGTAGAGCGAGCTTGGGCTGTTTCATAAAACAAGTGTACCAAATAAGCAAGGCTTATTTCAGTTAGTCTGACTTATTTTGAACCAAATCAAGTGACAATAAGTCAGATTAACTGAAATAAACCTGGCTTATTTAGTAAACGTGTTTTATGAACAGCCCCCAGAGGTGTTGGAAAGGAGCTTTGTAAATAAACATTATTATTATTGTGTTTCTTTTTCTTAATTTCCTTTTTATATTGAACTATCTATATTCTGGGTTTTTTTTGTATTCTGTCTTAAAATGTTTGTCTTAAAATCAATAATGCTTTTAACAATGCAAACAATGACCTTTCCCAAACACATAAAAAAACACTTTATTTTAAGGTGTCCTTGTTACAGTGTAAATATATATTTAAATACTGATTAATATTAATTAGCTACATGTACCCAAATAAATGGTACAGTCTTTGCCTGGCTTTCCTGTGAGTCTGAATGTGTAGTCCATGTCAGGTCCTCTTGTCCCACTGATCATAAGAGGCTGCTTCTTGAAGTCTACAATCAGCTCTTTAGTTTCTCACGTTCAGAGAGACAGACAGTTGTCCTGGCACCATGATGTAAGTCTCTACCTCATCCAATGCCTCATTATTGTTTTAATGGGGCCCAGAACCACAGTATCATCAGCAAATTTAACGATAGAAGTGGATCTGTGAGAGACACGTGGTGTATAGCTCAGGACACAGCCCTGTGGGGCTCCTGCGTTCAGGGTGATGGAGTTGGAGGTGAACTGGCCGACTTTCACCACTTGTGGTCTGGCGGTGAGGAAATCTTGAATCTAATCAAAGTGAAGAGGTTATGCAGAGGTCTGAGGTTTAACAGCCAACTTGGTGGGGACTATAGTATTAGCGGGCTATAGTCTTAAGCAGCCTTACATAGTTGCCATTTGTGCTGTCAATGTGATTGAGGACGAGTGCAGGACCTGGGAGATGGCATCAGTAGACCTATTTGGCCGATAGGCAAACTGAAAACGTCCAAAGTAGCAGGGATGGAGGAGCAAATGTGTTTCTTTAATAGTCTCTCAAAACCTTCATGACTGTCGATGTAAAGTGTTCAAGTGTTTATTTCTTTAAATTTTAATGATTATAACTGTCACCACAAAACCCCAAATTCAGTATCTCAGAAAATTAGAATATTGTGAAAAGGTTCAATATTGAAAACACCTGGTGCCACCTCTAATCAGATAATTAACTCAAAACACCTGCAAAGGCCTTTAAATGGTCTCTCAGTCTAGTTCTGTCTGTACACACAATCATGGGGAAGACTGCTGACATATAGTTGTCAAAACCACCATTGGCACCTTACTGGAGGGACCCAAGACACAAAAGGTCATTGCAAAAGAGGCTGGCTGTTCACAGAGCTCTGTGTCCAAGCACATTAATAGAGAGGCAAGGAAGGAAAAGATGTTAGAAAAAGTGTACAAGCAATAGGGATAACCGCACCCTGGAGAGGATTGAGAAACAAAACCCATTCAAAATGTGGGGAGATTCAAAGAGTGGACTGCAGCTGGAGTCAGTGTTCAAGAACCAACACAGCACAGACGATGCAAGACATGGGTTTCAACTGTCATTCCTTGTGTCAAGCCACTCTTGAACAACAGCGTCAGGCATCGCCTGGGCTAAAGACAAAAAACTGGACTGCTGCTGAGTGGTCCAAAGTTATGTTCTCTGATGAAAGTAAATTTGCATTTCCAAAATCAGGGTCCCAAGTCTAGAGGAAGAGAGGAGAGGCACAGAATCCACGTTGCTTGAGGTCCAGTGTAAAGTTTCCACAGTCAGTGATGGTTTGGGGTGCCATGTCATCTGCTGGTGTTGGTCCACTGTGTTTTCTGAGTTTAAGGTCAACAGCTGTATACCAAGAAGTTTTAGAGCACTTCATGCTTCCTGCTGCTGACCAACTTTATGGAGATGCAGATTTCATTTTCCAACAGGACTTGGCACCTGCACATAGTGCCAAAGCCTGATACCTGGTTTAAGGACCATGGTATCCCTGTTCTTAATTTAAACTCTGACCTTAACCCCATAGAAAATCTATATATTTAAGGAAGATGCGATGAGACCCAACAATGCAGAAGAGCTGAAGGCCACTATCAGAGCAACTCCCTTTAACACCTGAGCAGTGCCTAGATGATCGACTCCATGCCACGCCGCATTGCTGCAGTAATTCAGGCAAAAGGAATAAGTATTGACTGCTGTACATGCTCATACTTTTCATGTTCATACTTTTCAGTGTTTTGATTTCTAAAAATGTTTCTTTGTATTGGTTCTGTAATATTCTAATTTTCTGAGATACTGAATTTGGGGTTTTCATTAGTTGTCATTATAATCATCAAAATGAAAATAAATAAACACTTGAAATATATCAGTCTATGTGGAATAAATGTACAACATTATACAAGTTTCACTTTTTGAATGGAATTAGTGAAATAAATCAACTTTTGATGATATTCTAATTATATGACCAGCACCTGTATATATCTATAGAACGTCCTAACCACCAAATGGCACGTTGTAAAGGACTTTGTTCTACCGACCCATATCGGTCCCAGCGACTTACCAAATAACGTTTTACGACCTGGCTCTGGGATGCAACATCAAGGACACAAAATAAGTTTACCAAATAAAAATAAGATTTATTAAATAATAAAAACAGAAAGAAGAAGGGCTATACAAAAAACAAGCAGCCACTGCCAAGCTGGCTTCAGGTTCAGAGAGAGTGTGAGAGCATGTGTCCTGGCGTTTTAAATGGTTTTCAGGTGACATCAATTAGCCTATTGATTGCAGGTGAGCTACTGAGTAACTGCAACAAAACAGAAGTTAGATCACATCATAACAATGTTAGTACGTAACTTTGTGATTCATATTCATTTGTGGTGATGTTATAGTGATGCCTTGCTGGAATCTATGGCGAAACGTTCTAACAACAAAACTTGCACGGTGTGAGGACGTCTCGCTTGTTACAGTGTAAATATATATTTAAATACTGATTAACATTAATTAATTACATGTACTTACTATACTAGGGTTAGGATGAGGGCTTGCATAGAGTTATTTGAATCATGACATATACAGCGCAGACTGCTCAAAGAGGCGTGAGCACGTGTCCATCTTTAAAGTCAACTTGACATCATTAGCCTATTGATTGCAGTCTGAGCTACTGCAAACTGCAACAAAACAGAAGTGAGCACGCCCACATAGAACGTATAGAACTTTGTAATTCCCATATTCATTGTGGCGGCGTTAAAGTGATGCGTTGCTGGAACGTGGCGAGAACGTTCTAACAATCAAACTTGCACGGTGTGAGGACGTCTCTCTACCATACCATATTGGTCGCAGTGACATACCAAGTATGTCTTAACGGCCAACATAACACGTCCACCTTTATTATTAATATTTACATAGAATTTACATAGAAAGAATCTCAGAGTTTTTGTTAGGTCTTCTCAGAGTTTTGTCAGTCTGTGAGTGTGTGGTTCGTTCTGGAGTTTGTGTCTGTTGTTTGAAGTGTTTCTAATGTGATCAGATTGTGTCACCATCACTGAGATGTGTAACGTGCTGAAGGACTCCATCAGCGCTGAGAGTAATGGGGTTATCGCTTCTCTGCCTTTTGGATAAGATCAAGTGTAGTAGCGATGGAGATGGGGAGAAGAGAAATGACTTTGCCGGCCATGATGGTGCGGCTGAAGGATTGTGAAGGACTGTGAGGATTCAAATGTTGCAGAATGCTACTTGGTCTGTGAAGGAAAACTTCAGAAGAGAACTCGTTGTCATGGACATTTTGAAAGGAGTCTTTAATGTTGCAGCCACAGCCGTATTCTGTTTTCAGGACTTTACGATGGTAGGATTCATGGACTTGACCTTTCGACCTTTATCTGAGCTTTAATGAGGCTTGGGGGAGGAAAAAGCACAAGCTTTTGGAAGGATTGTGTCTTCACCCTTTGTTTGCTCAAGATTATTTGCCTCTCACAATCTATCTTTACAATCCTTTTGTGGAGGATGGAGAAGTGAAGGCCTTTCTCGAGAGACACTGTGATGCTTTGAAAGGAGGGGAACGGATGAGGGATCGATTTGGGATCTGGACTGGGAAAAGGCGTTTATTTGTAAAGCTCCGAGTAGATCCACCAGTCCCTGGAAGCCTAGTACACCTACCTGGGTCCTTTTCCATTGGGCCAACAGGGGTTTTCTGTATTATCCTGGGCAGCCCATGTATTGCAGGAGATGTGGAGGAGAAGGACATGTCAAGGCAGACTGTGAAGGGCAGCGTTGCCGTTTTTGTGGGGAAGCAGACCATGTGGCTTCGGCCTGCCCAGCCCCAAAACGCTGCAGTCTTTGTGGGAAATCGGATAACCTTTACCGTGCCTGTCCATCAAGAAGCAAGTCATATGCAAGTATTTTAAGAGAAGGGGAAGATCTACAGGCAGACTTGGAGGCTATTCTCTACAATCTACCAACAGAAGGGGAGGGACAGCTTGGAGTGACGACAGGTGCAAAGGATCAGGAGATTAAGAGTGCATCAATTCAGATAGGAGTGGGTGTAAAGGACCAAGCAAATGGAGGCGTGGGAGATCTAATAGCCTTGTCTCTGGAGGAAAAGGAGGCTAAGACATGGACGGATCTAAATTTCACAGAGGTCCTCTCCAATGTGCTGGAGGATAAAGTAGAGCAGGCAACCTTAGAGCCTGCAACTGGATCGGCACGCCAAAGAGAGGAAGTTTATAGTGAGTCAGAGATGGAGGTTTCACCAGAATCAGTGTCTGGAACTAGCCGTCGCAGAACAAGGAGTGATGCTGGCGACCATGAAAACAGGGAAATATATAAACACAGCAAACTGGAGAACTTTGTAAGTCAGAGCTCGGCGGGACAAAGCTGTAGGAGGGAGGACTATGATGAGAAGGAGAAAGAGGAAGGGGCGCAAGCACTGAGTGGGGGGATATTACGGAAGAGGAAGAGGAAGAGGAAGGAGAAGAGACGATAGCAGAATCCGGGGAATGGACTGAGGTGGTTTCAAGGAGGGTAAAAGGAGGAGAGTGAAGAAGAGAGTGTGGGACAAATGGGAAAAAAAGATGAATAAGGTGGGGAAGTGGGATGAGAAAGTAATAAGGGTAATTAAAGGTTTTTGTTGGGGGTAAGGTTTTTTCCTGGGAGGTGATGGTTGAAACATCGGGGGTTATTGTTCCAGGGAGGGTGATTTTTGTGGATGCAAGATGGAGGGGGGTGGCCTTACGGTTTATAAATGTGTATGGGGCCCAGCAAACGAGAGGAGAGGGAGGGGTTTTTGGATAATTTTTTTTCGTTATTGTATACGAACCGGCTGGTGGTCCTGGGAGGGGATTTTAATATGTCCTTAGAGAAAAGTTCAGGGGGTGAATTGGCAGGGGTAATTAAAAGTTTTGGATTACAAGATTCAGGTCAGGCAATTGGAGGGGAGGGGTTAGGTTATACATGGTGGAACAGTAAGTAGGCACAAGGCGACATGTCTGAAATATGTTTTTTTTTCAAAGTCTGTCAAAGTTAGGAGTTACACCCGACAACTAATGTGGTGTTCAGATTATTGTTTAGTTGGAGCTGGAGCAGAGGTGAAAGCAGGACATAGGGGTCGGGGGAAGTGGAGGATGAATGTAACATACCTCCAAGACCCAACCTTTTGTAAGGTGTTTCGAGCTTTGCCGGGTGGTGTAATTTCAAAGGGTTTTACCAGTCACATTCTGACTGGTGGGAAGGGATAAAGGAGAGGATTAGGTTTTTTTGTAGAGCGTGGGGTTTAACTTTGGGGAAAGTTAAGAGGAGCCAGGTACGCAAGTGAACTAAAGAATTGCAAGTTTTAATGCTCCCAGAAACTATTGAGCACTGTGCGAGGGTGGAAGAAAGCAAAAGTCTTGCAGGATGTGTTAAATGAACATTATAGAGGGGAAGCAAGAAAATGTTGTATACAGTCAGGTGTACGTCAGCGCGTATTAGATGAAAGGCCTACAAAGTTTTTCTTTTCTACTGTGAAGGGCAGGCAAAAGCGTAGCAGTATGGAATGTTTAGATACAGAAGAAGGTAAAGTTTACTCAGTGGAAGGAATGCTGAAGACTGCGGTTGCTTTTTAGAAAGAGCTGTTTGCAAATAGGGTAAGGCGAGAGTCAACAGCGGAGGGGTTTTTAGAAGATCTGGACAGGACCCTGGAGGAAGTGGAGGCAGGTGGGTTAGAGAAGGAAGTCACTTTGAAAGAAGTAGAGGTAGCAATAAAATCTCTGAAAAAAGGCACGTCTCCGGGTGGTGATGGCCTTCCGGCTGAATTTTATCAAGCCTTCTTGCCTTTAGTAGGCCCTGAACTGGTTGCTGTTTACCAAGAGAGTCTTGAAGGGGGGAAATTACCTTTGTCTATGAGGATAGGGTTGGTGACCCTCCTGCATAAGAAAAACAGCAAGGAGGATTTGGCAAATTGGCGGCCAATAACTTTACTTAACACAGATTATAAGTTTTAACCTTGCGGCTCAAGGAGGTAGTGAGTTCGGTGGTCCACCCAGATCAAACCTGTGGGGTTCCAGGAAGATCAAGTAGCCTTAATCTGGTTCTGATCTGGGATGTGATTAGCTGGGCTGAACAACGTCAGCTTCCCTTGGCAATCCTGAGCCTTGACCAGGAAAAGGCCTATGATAGGGTTAGTCATTCTTTTTTGTGGTCAGTGTTGGAGAAGCTTGGTTTCGGCCCAAAGTTCAGAGCCTGGATCCAGTTTTGTATAACAAGGTTTTTAGTCAGATTAGAGTAAATGGGTTTTATTCTGCACCAGTGGAGCAACTGGGTGGTGTGAGGCAAGGGTGTCCTTTGTCACCCTTGTGTTATATACTGTTTTTAGAGCCTCTGATTAGTCGGCTACGCTTGACTGCAACTTTGACCGGAGTAATATTGCCAGGCGGAGGAGGGATAAGGGCAAAAGTGTCAGCTTACGCAGATGATATGACGATATTTTTGACCACGGAAAAAGATTTTGTCGTGACTGGAGAGATTTTGCATAGTTTTTTCTGAGGCTACACGTGCTAAGATAAATGTAAGTAAGTCTTCAGTGATGTTGGTAGGACGGTGGAGTAAGAGGAGTGAGGTTCCAGGGGGGTATACTGTGTGTCAGGACGGTATCAAAATTTTGGGTGTTCGGTTTTTCAGAGTAAATAGTGCACAACAAAATTGGGAGGGGCTGCTGGAATCGTTGCAATCCAAAGTAGGCCGGTGGAATGTAAGGGATTTGTCACTATGGGTTTGAGTACAGGTAGTGAAAGCGGATGTGTTGCCTAGTATTAATCATCTGGCTTATGTCTTTCCTCTACCTTTTTGGCAGGGGAGGAGAATGGAGAAGTTGGTATTTTCCTTTATTTGGAGAGGGGGGTCGGAGTTAGTATCAAGGGCACAGATGTTCCACCATCTGGGGGAGGGAGGTAGAGGGGTACCATGTCTTCCTTGGAAGGTAACGGCTGTGTTTACTGCTTTTACCGCTCGCCTAGTTGTACAGACTCTAGAGCATAAAGCACATGTGTTGGCTCGGTTTTGGTTAGGCTGGCCTTTGAGGCTATTAATAGTGTGAAGTAATAGGGTCCCTTGGTCACTGGATAGGCCTGAACATTATAAGGTGGCAGCAGACACCATTAAGGGAAATCCTTGGTGCTTGGAACAGCCCTTGTTATTAAATCATAGAGAGCTGTACGTAAGGTTGATGGAGCGTTCGGTTACGGAAGCTAGAGGGGCAGGGCCTCCGATGGAAGTAAATTGGCTGTCCTTACAACCAGAATATTTGGTAGGAAAATGTAAGGATGTGAACTGGTTGGCGGCTTTAGGGAGGCTCCCAGTAAGATAGCGTTTATATAGACATAGCCAGGGTAGATCTCCCTTGTGTTCGTTGAGTTGCGGAGGAGAAGAGACAATCGAGCACGCCTTGTGGTCATGTCCAGGAGCAGTTTCCTTATGGAAGTTAGTGGCTGGGTGGTGGAGGGAGTGGGGAGGACCGCTGATTACCCGGGACTTAGTGTTGTATGGGGGTAAGGTTGGGAAAGATAAAAAATTAGCGGAGGAGAGTAGTGTGGGTGGTTGTTTCAGAAGGGAAACGCACCTTATGGGAATGGCCAGTGAGGTGTCTAAGGAAGCAGTTGCCTGTAGTAGAGCCTCAAAAGTTATTTTTTACCCTTTTGGCAAATTTAGGAAAAGAGGTGAAGGGGTACAAGGCCGTTTATGGGGAGGAGAGAATGAGGGGGGTATGGGGAGGTCTTCCGCGGGTAGGGGTGGGATAAGGCCTTGGGAGTTGAAGGTTTTTGTTCTGAGATGTGATGCACTGATTGTGATGTATTGCCTTTCAACTTCAAATGTTATGATGTTTTGGTTCAAATTAAATTTTGAAGGCTAGTGACTTAAGTTCGAACTGGAATCTGTATGCTGGTAATAATTTGTTGTTAAATTGTAAATTTGTACAAGTATATGGATTTAAATACAAAATAAAATAAAATAAATTAATAAATAAAAATCTGTTGTTTATTAGAGGACCATATATTAAATTGATTTTTGGAACATGGAGGCATAATAGGGGCTTGCTCCGTCCTCTCCACGCATCGACCTGGTGTTGCAGTGTCTCCAGGAACGGTGCATTCCCTTTCGGGAAAGCATGCTTTGTCAAAAGAAATGCTTACTTCATGAACATGTCAATAATTCTCATCAATATTAGTGATGTTTTTGAAATATTAATGACTTTTGTCTATTTCCACAAAAAAAAAAAATCGTTGAATTGATTATTTTGAAATGTTGTAGTGACTGAAGTTTATTTGAAACCGTAGCTGTATTTAAAAAAAAGAGGATCATTTATTAACATTGCAAAAAAAAAGAAAGTTTAATAAATGTTGGTTAAAGTGTTAAACGTATTACCGACGTATTGTTTCTCTTCTATCTAAACTAATATATTTTATCTAAATCCTCTCTGTATCTCTAATCTAACTTTGTAAGTGTTCTCTGTATATTACTTTCAGCCCTTGGTATGTGTTTTGTCCTTTGATGTTTATTTATTCTGTTCCTTAAACCTGACTTGTAGAGCGGCCTTGGGGCTGTTTCATAAAACAAGTTTACCAAATAAGCAAGACGTATTTCAGTTAGTCTGACTTATTTTGAACCAGGGCTTTGCTACAAGATAATGATGGACATGACTGCTGCCCATCCTGCTTGGGCTTGGAACATTTGCAGCAGGGCCTCACTCAGGATGCCTGTATGAACTGCAGCATCATGTCGTGGGATCAAAGGACTTCCAGGCTAGCTGCAGTAGAGGGACTCTTGACCTCAGAAACACTACCTAAGCGGTGTAAAGGGTCGTTAAAACGTAAGAGCGTGGAAACAGTGAGTGCTCCTGCTAGGAAGATACGTAAAGAGATGCCATGTCTATTTCGGAATCTCAGAGTCAGTTCTGTGAAGGTAAAGATGATTTTTTTTTATCTGAAATCCACTCTCAGTCTTTTCATGATGACTCTCAGGTCACAGCACAGGGATCGGGGGAAGGAGTAGATATGGACCAGGATGTTGTCAGACAAGCACTACAAGTGGCGCTGGCACGTTTAAATCTGGATACTGCCCCGACAGTAGCAGCTCCTTCAAGTTCTTTTTTTAGAGGTGCAGCAAGACCTTCTGTTCTTGGTATTCCTCCTTCCAAAGATTATATATGAGCTTCAGAAGTGTTGGGCTAACCCTAAGACACTTACTCATCATACCAGTGCAAGTAGGGCTTTGGCCGCAATGCAGGAGGCAGAACCTTATGGCCTGGGGCAGATGCCTGAAGTGGACCCCTTTATTGCCTCCTTTATTCAGTCACCTGAGGAAGCACTGAGACCTAATGCTCGCTCTCCATGGCCCCAGTGCAGAATCACAGATGCACTTCTCATCCAGTCATATAATACAACAGCACGCATGGGTCGCATTGGAAATTCATTATCCCATCTCATGTTAGCACTTTCACAATCTCTTCGATCTATGGGGGATGATACTTCTATCCAAAATATAAGCGATGCTTCGTTGCAAGCATTTGCGTTCATGTAGAGAGAATTGTGTAGACTAATGTCGACACTTACTCAGGCACGCCGCCAAGTCTGGCTGGCACAATCTCCATTATCAGAGACTTGTAGAAAAACACTGCGTGATCTTCCAGTAGTAACAGGCCAGCTGTTTGGCCAAGCTGCACAGGAAACTCTGGAACGTAGTGTGCAGATGAACAAGACCAGACAGTTCATTCTGGAACTGCTCAGAGGAACCAATCAAGGCAAGTAGAAAAGCCGGCTCAATACTCTAGAGCTTGGGGTCAACAGTTTAATCAGACATACAGGGGAAGAGCATTAGGTCAGAATTTTACCAAATTCTCCGCTTTGGGGGGCAAAGACACTAAAAGCCAGGTTCGTAGAGCATGATATATCCGGCCCAGCCGTCGGACTTTTTCACACCAGCAGCTCAATCTTTGGAAAAAAAACATCCTAGACCCATTGGCCATAGCAACGTTATCTCATGGGCACAAGCTGCAATTCCGACGGCGGGCCCCTTATTTCAACGGGGTCAAGATAACCACTGCCAAATACCCCAACGATGCAATGATGTTGGCACAACGGATAACAGAACTCCTAGGAAAGGAAGCTATAGAGCCAGTAGAATGGTCAGCACGGCTAAGTGGATTTTATTCAATCTACTATATAATTCCAAAAAAAGATGGAGGTGCTCGACCTATTCTCGACCATCGGGAACTGAATCAGTTCCTGAAGGTTTTGCCATTTCACATGCTACGCACATTGGATGTCCTTCAAACAATCAACCCACACCAGTGGTTCACCACGATAGATCTGAAGGATGCCTATTTTCATGTGCCAATCACACCATAACGCAGACCGTTTCTCCGCTTCGCATTTCAAGGTCAGGTTTACCAGTTTTGCGTACTACCATTTGGCCTGTCTCTGTCCCCACAAGTGTTCACGAGGTGTATGTCGGTGGCATTATCTCCAATCCAAGCTCAGGGTGTACATTTACTCCCCTATCAGGATGATTGGCTCCTGTGCGCACCATCTCGGGAGCAAGGAATAGAACAGACCAGTCTTTTGATCTCTCATGTGACACAACTGGGCCTCAAGGTGAACTTCAGCAAAAGCCAGTTAGTTCCATGTCAGTCTGTGAAGTTCATAGGTATACTACTGGACTCGAAGTGGATGAAAGCTTCACCGTCACCTCAGAGAGTGGACAATATTTTGAGGTGATGGTGAGGTGACCTCAGAGAGTGGACAACATTTTGCTCCTCCTTCAATGTTTCCGGAGGCATGTCAACCTTCCATTCAAGTGCGTGCTCAGTTTGATGGGCATGTTAGCAGTGGCAGCGCTGGTGATTCCACTGGGTCTGCTTTGGCTGCGCCCTTATCAGAGATGGGTGAACAGTCTGCGCCTGAACCCCACATGGCACAAGAGAAGACTAGTAAAAATTACAGAAAGATGCCTTCTTACCTTGAGACAGTGGAGGACGAGATCATTTCTGATGAAAGGAGTAGCGCTGGGGGTTATTCCGTCTCGCCGAGAAGTAGTTCAAACCGATGCGTCACTGACTGGTTGGGGAGCAGTGTGGGAACACAGAGCGATCAGGGGAAGCTGGAGTTCCGATCAAGCACCAAAATACATAAATATTTTGGAGGTGAAAGCAGTGCAGCTAGCTCTGGAGCACTTTGAACTGGCGTTGCTGAATCGTCATGTTCTTATAAGGACAGACAATACTTGGTGGTATATCATATCATTCATCAGGGCGGCACAATGTCCAGTCACTTGCTGAAGTTGACATGGGACATTCTGATGTGGGCTTTCCCTCGATTGGCAAGTATCAGAGCAATGTATGTACCGGGGGTTTCGAACGTGGTGGCAGATTTCTTGTCCCATCACAGACCCTTACCGGGAGAGTGGAGGCTCAATCCGGAGGTAGTTCAGATGATCTGGCATCGATTTGGCAGAGCAAACTTGGATCTCTTCGCCTCGAAGGAGTCAACACACTGTCCTCTGTGGTTCTCATGGACGGAACAGTCCAGCCCGTTGGGTCAGGATGCACTAGCACACACGTGGCCAGATCTACTAGTTTATGCCTTTCCTCCAACTCCCCTAATTCAGCCAAGTCTCCACAGGAAACGGAGAGGATACTACAAGGTGCTCTTAGTGGCACCAAATTGGCCAGGGAGACCATGGTTCCCATTGTTATACAAACTTATCAGGGGGAACCCTGGAGTCTTCCCAAGAGACAGGATCTTCTCTTGCAGTTGCAGGGAAAGATTTGGAATCCAAATCCAGACAGACTACAGCTCTAATTCCAGAGTAATGCCCTGTGCCACTGCTGTTATGTTTTCTGCAGTCTCTGCTGGAGAATAACAGGGCACCCTCCACCCTAAGAGTTTACATAGCCACGATTTCTGCACAGCATGCATTTGTTGATGGACAACCTTTGGATCTCATAATTTAGTCACTCGTTTTCTTCGATAGTTAGGCGTCCCTCGTGGGACCTCAGACTGGTTTTAAAATCACTTACACTGCACCCTTTTGAACCTATGGAGCAAGGTGATTTGAAGTGGATTTCATGGAAAACAGCATTTATTTTGGCTATAACATCAGCGAAACGTGTTGGTGAGCTTCATGCATTGTCAATCAGTGAATCATGTATGCGTTGGAATGCTGATAAGTCAGTGATGACATTGTGGCCTAACCCTTCGTTTCTTCCAAAAAGAATGTCTGCGTTGTTTAAGAACCAGGCGATTGAGTTGACAGCCCTTAATCCTACAGTGGGAGGAGCATAAGATGGTAACCATACTGAGCTTCTCTGTCCAGTGAGAGCCCTGAAGGGCTATCTGAGAGCGACAGAAAATCTGCGACACTCAGACCAACTTTTAATTTGCTATGGTGGACCAAAGAAGGGGCAGCCTCTGTCAAATCAGAGACTATCGTATTGGGTGGTAGGAGTAATTGTACAGACATATAAGGCCAATAACCTTAAAGTGCCAGCTGGTATAAGGTGTCATTCGACAAGAAGCATATCAACATCTTTAACAGCACTCAAAGGTGTTCCTCTAATTGATATTTGTGCAGCTGCTAACTGGTCGTCTGCTGATACCTTTTCTAGGTACTACAGAGTGAATGTGGCAACCTCTGATACCATCGAAAGAGCAGTGCTGCTGGGATCCTTGACTCCTGATTAAGTAGGAGAAGTCTCCTTGTGACGTTGTTGTTATGAGTCATCCAGTGTAAGCACTGCCTCTGGCGGTCAGTAAGAAAGAAATAGAACAAGAGTTATGTATGTAACGATGGTTCTATGAGTTCTGGATCCTGGCGTTGTTACAATCCTGGCTCTGGGGATGCAACATCAAGGACAAAAAACAGGTTTACCAAATAAAACAAGATTTATTAAATAACAAAAACAGAAAAGAAGAAGGGCTATGACAAAAACAAGCCCAGCCACTGCCAAGCTGGCTTCAGGATCAGAGAGAGAGTGTGAGAGCATGTGTCCTGGAGTTTTAAATGGCTCCTTTCAGGTGACATCAATTAGCCTATTGATTGCAGGTGAGCTACTGAGTAACTGCAACAAAACAGAAGTTAGATCACTCCCACATAACATCGTTCCAGCGATGTATCTTTGTGATTCCCATATTCATTGTGGCGACGTTATAGTGATGCGTTGCTGGAATGTGGCGAGAACGTTCTAACAACCAAACTTGCACGGTGTGAGGATGTCTCTCTACCGTACCATATTGGTCGCAGTGACATACCAAGTATGTCTTAAGGGCCAACATACCACGTCCACCTTTATTTTTAATATTTACACATTTACATAGAATGTACATAGAATTAAACCAGTTTTATATTCTCTAACTCTGTTCTCGTGTTTGATTGTGGACGATGGGAATGCAGCGCACCGGAAGTGGAAGAATCCACTTGAGGAGATTTACAATGTATACGAGTGAGAATCTCAGAGTTTTTGTTAAGTCTTCTTAGAGTTTTGTCAGTCTGTGAGTGTGTGGTTCGGTCTGGAGTTTGTGTCTGTTGTTTGAAGTGTTTCTAATGTGATCAGATTGTGTCACCGTCACTGAGATGTGTAACGTGCTGAAGGACTCCATCGGCGCTGAGAGTAATGGGGTTTTCGCTTCTCGGCCTTTTGGCTAAGATCACGTGTCTGGTGACGCGGTTGAGTTGCGATCGCCTCTTGTAGGTTTCTTGGCTTGAGTTTTTAATATATCTAGCCCCACAACTTTCAGGAGATACATTTGCTGCTTGTGTTATTAGTGACAAACTGTTTTAAGGTAAGGTGTTTTTACTTATTTATTGTTGTATTTATTGTCATCTTTTACTGTTTTTAGGCTGTAGGTGCCTCCACCATGTCGGCTGCTCGTGCCGGTGTGCGGAGGCACCACTGCGTCCGTTTTTTGGTTAAAGAAGTTGAAGGGAAGCTCCTGGGGATATTGTGACTCGATTTCTCTAGGAAGCTGATCCAAAGAAACTTTAAATTTTAAACCCACTGATTTGAATTGTATTGTGCCCCTGAACAAAGGATTTGACGTTAGCTTTAGAGCTGCTTCTCAATTGAATGATTTCTGGCAAAGGTTTGAGAAGTTCAAAGCCCAGTTCTCCATGTTTACTGTGGAGAAACTGACTGACAACACATTTAAAACTGTGATTGTCAGGATGTTCAATGAAACAGTAACTGGAGAAGATATCTGTGTATGGCTGGGGAGATTTTGCACTGTTCGAGGCCAGCCAGTCAAAGTGTTAGATGAGGATGGCATTTGGACATGCTCCTGGCAAATTCCCATCAAACAATGGGAAGACGCCAGGGGCTACCAGGGCCTGAGTCATCTGCCTTCCATGATTGTGCTGGGAGAAAACAGAGGCTACATTCACTATGTGAGATTACAAATTGTATTTAAATGTTTAATTTAGATACACTTCCTGACTAAGAAAATGTCAGGCATTTCAGGTGTTTGAGATCGTTTCCTGACCATTTGAGCTCGAGACAGCTGTGCCTTTTGTCTCTATGATAATGGTAAGATCAATGAGTCAGACTACTGAGAGATTTTACCTTTGTTCTGCAAATGGCTTTGTCCTGGCCAGACGTGGATTCGTTAGGTTTATTGCCCTCAGATGCTTGCTTTATTTGATGTTTTGTCTCAACCGCCAAAAGTCCCTCCTCCAATTCTGCCTATAAGATACCCTGTAAAAATTACTTAAGATGAGATTTTCGATGACTACAGCTACCAACAGCTTGGGTTCTCAATAAAGAAATCCTGCTGACAATCCAATCCGAAGTCTCCTGGTCTTCTCTTCTGAGTTTTCTACACTTTAGAAGAAAGCAGTTTACAACAGATGGTGCCGTGAACCCGGATAGAGTTCCAGCTTCCTCACCTGAATCCAGCGAAACTTCCAGCTGAACAAAGATTCCCAGACTGAATTTTTCTCTCAACCAAGGGTTGTGGTGAGTGTGCTGTCTCTAATCCAAAAGAACCTAAGACCAGTACAAATGTGTATCCTCTGTGCCGTCAGAGAAGAGTTAACATACATCTGTAGGGTTTGTTTAACTAAAAGTAGTTATCCTCTGTTTCAGGCAGGGAAGAGTTTATCCTCTAAAGTTTTTTTTTTTTTTAGAGATGAAAGTATCCTCTGTTTCAGGCAGGGAAGAGTCTATCCTCTAAAGTTCTTCTTTTAGAGATGAAAGTATCCTCTGTTTCAGGCAGGGAAGAGTATATCCTCTAAAGTTTTTTCTTTTAGAGATGAAAGTATCCTCTGTTTCAGGCAGGAATTTGGCATTACGTGCTAAAAAAAGTTATCCTCTGTGTCAGGCAGGGAAGTTAAGTGTGAAGTGTTGGTAATTTGGAAAGTTAACAATAGTTAAGCTTTTTAACAAAGTGTACCCTCTGTTGATCAGAGAAGTTTTTGTTTTGTTTTTTTGTTTAGTGTTTGTTTAGTGTGGTACAGAAGAAACTTGCAAAATGGTCAGAAGGAATGCTAGGCTGATTCCAACCACAGAAAAGAGTGGTCTTGCGACTCCTCTGTGGTCAGATAGTGAATTCAAAACACTGTTAGGGGAACAAATGGACCTAATAGTCACTGAAAAAGTTAGACAAGAACTAACGCATGAAATATGAGATTCATCCAGACAAGACTTGGTAGATGAGTGTAAAAAGGTACTAGGAGCAAGTATTCGTAAGAACAATGTGAAAGGCATTATCTGTTGTCACAGAGAATTCAGTGTAACGCTAGCGACACAACAGTCTCAGCGTAACTCAGAGCTAGAGAAACAGAACAATGAACTCCGTGCTAGAGTATCCACTTTGACTAAGAAATTGAACCTCAAAGAAAGTTGCAGCAAAACTGATGTGGAAGTTAGTCAGCCTGATAACATTTACCCTGATTTACAGCGTTCTTTGAAACAGATGTAGCTCTCAATCAGTAACTGATGTGCCTGTAAATTCCG